>QAOC01011162.1:0-52508 GCA_003255005.1 Begonia fuchsioides | reverse complement strand
CTCTCTCTCTCTCTCTCTCTCTCTCTCTCTCTCTCTCTCTCAAGCTTCGACCACCATTTGCTTTTCAAATTTCCAATAATAGTTTCCACAAACTATATCACCATTTTCTTCTGTCTGCGAGCATTCAAGATATGGAGATCTGTGTGCCTCCATCACCATCATCCGTCACCGATCACAGAGCTCACTTAGTATTTACGAAAGCTTCGAAACATTGATTAGACAACATTAAACTAGAGACGGTCTCTCAATTCTCGCACAAAAACTTATTACAGTCTTTATGCTCTTCGTAGATCTTCAAGTCTTCGAAAATAAAAGGTTATTATGCCTTCGAGAAAAAAGAAAACGAAACCCTAACTCCATTAATGGCTGTCAAAGTTAGGAAGAAGCTACTCTCTGGTGCAAAATTTTTTGCCATTTTTATAAACTTTGCTTCGTTCGAATCTTCGTGAGACTAATCTGAACTGAACAGTAAGCTGAAAGAGAATTTAAGAGACACCAAAGATGTAATCTCTTGTCTGTAAATTGTTCATCTTCAAATATAACTCCCTATTTTGTCTAGAATACATAGAGACGGTCTCTCAATTCTCGTACAAAAACTTATTACAGTCTTTATGCTCTTCGTAGATCTTCAAGTTCTCGTACTATAAGCTCATCAGCATGAACCAAATAATCTCTCCCTTGGCATGAACAACACGCTTTTACTCTAACAATTAACTCCAAAATGCACTATAAGTTAGAAATGAAATTCTATGTATGCATAGAGCACTCAAAAACATAGCTTTTCAATTGGGATCATATCATTTGGTGTAGGATTCCAAGAAATCCTCTCATTGATCCATTCATCGAAAATTTGACGTTCTAGTTGACCACATTTCAGATGGGTTCTGATATTTCTAATGCAGACTCTTTTCAGGTGGCGAGCTTTCTGATTTCACATCTCTCAATTTCTTATATCGATTTTTCTCGATTTTTTTCGAAGAGCATGATGGGATGTCATGAAATTTAATATATATTCGGATGATACATTGTTTGCAGCTCTAGCACATCAAAGATTCTGATGAATTATTTGACGATTTTTCAAAGTAATGGTGTATTCGGATATGATCATCGTGACGATACTATTTCGTACATTATTCCAAGATTCAAAGGTCTTATCTTGTTGCCACGAAGCATATAGTGCTTTCGTTTAAAGCAAAAAATGAAGGAGCATTATGTACGTTTCATAATTAGCTATGATCCTTCTTCTTTTTGACATTTTGTTCGTTTAATTCTCTTCGAGTTCATATCACATATCATTGTAATAGACCTTATTATGACTTATGCTAAATTTGACTCGAATTCCATTTGGGTCAGGATGGTTGCTCATATCAAGAATCTTATTAGGATTTTATTTTTTTATAAATTAATATAAGTTAGAGTCGTAAAACTTGACATTTGTATTTCGATCTTCAAAGTAGATTTATTCATATGCATGTCATTTTTTTTGTCAGATGATTTTTTCACATAAATCTCGCGTCTCACACAGTATTTTAATTTTTTTTATCATCCTTCACTTCTCAACAATTGATTTTTAAAACAATTGAACATCACATACTTGCAAATTAGAGTTATTTGTTGATGACGCGAAGCCCGCATTGGCATAGCTCAGTTGGCTCAGAGTTGGTAGATTGGGTACAAGAGCCTAAGTTTTTTACGTCAGCGCTATCCTAGTGTGTGAGTTGTTACCCTCAATGTTGAGGTAGCTCCTTAGGATATCAGGTAAAGACCTTGTATTTTTGGGCCGCTGAGTCACCGTGATTTAACCCTCTCACAAACTGGGCCGGGGTGTATGAGTCATGGGGGCGAAAAATTTTGCCTTTTTCGGGTACAAGAGTTATTTGTTGATGAAATTAGAGTTGTTCTTAGTTGCAACTCTAAAAAACCATAAATTACAGTTTTTTAAATATTAGAACTAAGATCAAATTAAAATCGATGATTCTAGTCTAATTTACAGTTCTTGTTCGATTTTGCTCATCTCTAAATATAATGATGTTATCAATTTTGACTCCTAAAAGTGAAAAACTTTTTAATTTGAATTTGTCATCACATAAACCATTGTTGGAGAGTTTTATCAATAGTTGAGGTTTAAACTCATATCGTATATATCAAAGGTTTGTATACGATTAATTGCTTTTTCGATTGGCTTCTACAGTTTATGTGCGATTCTAGCTCATATTTTAGATAGTAACGCTATGTTTATCATCTTATTCTACCCCCTTAAAGTACACGTTGAAGTGTTAAAACAATTATTTAATGTAATTAAATTAAATATTAAAAACGAGAATATCGGTATATGCAGTAAATGGTAAATTTGTACTAACGAAAGTCAAATGCATGATCCCAATTCCCATGTTCTATTTTATTTTAATTAATTTTATGTATTTATTAGGAGATCCGACGGCTACGATCACCCAATCAGAGCCATTGATCTTCACAGCTCATGGCCTTGTTTGGCGCCTCTTCTTTTTGCTGTTACTTGCCTTAATCTTGACCGACGTGTCTTTAAATTACGGCGATGAAGATAGGTACATATTCGTCTCCCTGTGTCTGCCCTTACCCGAACGCTACACCGATCGAACTTGGGGAAAGCCCTAAAAATGAAATTAAGACAAGAATCCCTAATCTTGTGGCTTGTCGGCCTCCTCCCAACCCTCTCTTTCTCTCTCTTACATGTTATGGTGTCTGAAAATTGTTCTCCCGTTTGATGCTTTGTCTTTGACTGCATATTGTACTGAGTGAGCGCAATGCCGGAGGTGCGTTCTCTCGTCTTATTTCTGTCTCATTTCGGGTTTTCTATGATGTTTGATTGGTTTTCAATTTCTGCACTTTCCGTCGCTTTTTCTTTGATGTCCTGTCGGTTCTGTTTTTGTTTTTTTCTGGAAATGGGGATCTTATGAGAGTTGCGGATTGGATATTGATTGTGCGACGAGATTTTTGAAAATTCTTGATTCTTGCTTGTCCCCAATTGGTAGAAGATTTTTTTTTTCGAATGATGGTGAGTTTAGACAATGTAATTTCTGATTCGTATTCACCTTTCCCTCCTTCATACGGTGATAATTTTTTATTTCAAATGAAAAAGGTCTCGGTGCTCGATAAAGTTTTTTATAACTCCACTGTAATTTATGGTTGAATTTGATTAAAGCACTGCTGGCATGATACAATTGTTCCTTTTAGATCGCTATCAAGCTATTCAGTTCATTTCCCCACTCGTTGCAATTTCATTTTACAACATTTGTAAATATACTAAATACGCCCTTTTTCTCTTTTTCTTTCATTAAATTGTATAGCAGGGTGTTGAAGACATCAAAGTCTCTTGGCTTTTCGATGAAAACTTCAATGATCTTTCGGTTGAGTTTTTCGATGAAGTCAATTTCTTCGATTTTCAAATGGAGGATTTGGAACCGACTGGCGAAGGAGATGTCTGGAGTGCTGCGACTCAACCTACGATAGATTCTTTTTCAGCATCGCCCTCTGCTGATCATGGTCGAAAAGTTAATATTCCCATACTTCCAAAATACAATTTTAAGGTGAGTGTTTTTTCCCATATCCATATCAAGCGTTCTTTGGCTTTTCACTACATTGTTTTCTTTTGTTGTGATTGGTATCCACCTACTAATTATCTCAATATTTGCTTCAGAAACTGAGGAAAAGAACAATGGTCATACTTGGTATTGAACGATGAGCCTTATTTATTTGCTTTTGTCTTTATCTTGCGTGAAGAAATATGTCTATATCACCATTTGAAGCACAAGAACATATCCATTTTCACCCTATCGTGTAGTTATTTTGAGAGTTTTCTTGCCACATTTGTTGATGTGCCGATGTCTGATTTGTTTTGTTTTGTTTAAGGATGAGGGGACTAGCAGTCAAGTTTCAGTGAGTGCAAAAACCAGCCCAAACAAAAGCATTTTACTTGATGAAGGCCCCTCCTATCTAAAACCTTCTCAACCGTCCCGAACATCAAGTCCAATTTCAGTCCTGGAGAGTGGCAACTCTTGCTCATCCAAAAGTGGTAATGTTAGGAATCTAGACAGACTACAAGAAAAACAACGAACATAAAGATTAACACACATAATTGTATATTTATACCTGAAATACAATAATTTAGCAGAGATTCGAGGGTCTATTAACCCTCTTTAGCAGAGATTCGAGGATTTGACATCCTCCTTATTTTCCCTCTTATTCTCTTACTTGAAACTACTTTCCCTTTAGCTAGAAACTACTCTTAGTTTAAATTGAAAACTACCCATAAATATTTTCTAAAATGTTATATTATTTTCATTCCTAATAGGTAAGAGCAACTTTGAACCTACAGTGCTCGTCGCAGGAAAATTATCTTCCCAAATGAGAAGACCCCGAAGCAAGAGATCTCGCCCCTCGACCAAGACCAACCCATGGCACGCCAGCGGATCATCCGAATCTCAATTCAATCCTTCCAAATCAATGGTTCAGCCGAACGAAAGAAAGGAGAAAAAGAAGAACCGATCACTGCTATCCTTCCAAGTCCAATTGGGGAAGAAATGCACTCACTGTAAAGTGACACGTACCCCACAATGGAGGGAAGGCCCATTGGGCTCAAAGAGTCTCTGCAACGCATGTGGTGTACGATATCGATCGGGCCGGCTTTTTCCCGAGTATCGGCCAGCAGCCAGCCCTTCGTTTGTAGCCTCGATCCACTCCAACTCTCACAGAAAGGTTTCAGAGATGAGAAACAAAAGCACCCAAATGGAAACTTAGGAGATTCAGCCCCAAAACCATTATGAGCCCTCCTAGCCTTACTTGCCAAAATTGCCTTGACTTTATATTCCAGAGTAGTACCAGATTTAGAGTATAGTTTTAGGGTTCAGCTGAGGTATATAAATGTGGCTTGGATGCTGATGCAATTCTCCAGAAGTGCACTTCTGAAGATAAAACCCGGAAATGTAATCTCGGCTCTTGACCGAAGAAGGTAAATCAGATCGATGCTTTCGATCCAACGGACGAGAGGAGGTAAATCAGATCGAATTAGCAGTGACCATTCAGCATAATTGTAATGTCCGGTCTACCGTACGATTTTTCTTAATCGTTCCGTCAATGGTTCGCGTGTGATTTTTTTGTATTTCTCATCGATTTCATTGATTTTGCCCTCGTCATTGATTACTTTTTAATTTGCCCAAATCGATTATTTGTTTAAACTTCATTTCTATTGAAATTTGGAAGGAGAAATTAGTGAGAGAGTTAAAATCAACACAAGTAATGAACAAAAAAGAATAAAAATTAAAATTAAAATCAACAGAACAATTAATAAAATTTTGTCAATTAGGTAATAATTTACCGTATGATTAACCATGCAACTGAAATTACCAAATTATCCCTTGTTAGTAATACCAGATTAGTAAGGTATTCGCTGCAATTTATTACATTCGTCGTATTTCAGGTCAAGGTCAAAGTCTCGGGTTTGGGCTGATTCGCCCAAACGTACCAGGCTTGAGCCTTAATTTTTGAAGGCCCAATGGACGGAGCTTCGGGTCGTCCCGCGGCCCGTTTGACGTCGGCGCAAAACCCTAGCACTATATATATCAGAGCAGCAGTCCGGAGCGAGGGTTTGAAGAAGCCGATTTGTAATGCCGCCGAAGTTCGATCCCTCACAGGTCGTCGACGTTTTCGTCAGAGTCACCGGCGGTGAGGTCGGCGCGGCTAGTTCGCTAGCTCCGAAGATCGGTCCGCTGGGTCTCTCTCCGAAGAAGGTTGGTGAAGATATAGCCAAAGAGACTGCGAAGGACTGGAAGGGACTCCGAGTCACTGTCAAGCTCACCGTTCAAAATCGTCAGGCTAAGGTCTCCGTTGTTCCTTCTGCTGCTGCTTTGGTTATCAAGGCCTTGAAGGAGCCTGAGCGTGATAGAAAGAAGACGAAGAATATTAAGCACAGTGGCAACATTTCTCTCGATGATGTGATCGAGATCGCCAAGATTATGCGGCCTAGGTCTATGGCCAAGGATTTGACCGGGACAGTGAAAGAGATTCTAGGAACTTGTGTATCCGTTGGGTGCACTGTTGCTGGCAAGGATCCTAAAGATCTGCAACAGGAGATCAGTGATGGTGATGCCGAAATTCCTGAGGATTAAGGCCTTTACCTCTCTAGCTTCGTAACTCCTGTGAGAAACTTTTGAATTTTCCTATTCATGACTATTCTTGTTTTTCTTTAAATTATCGAGGCATTGCGAACTTTTGAGATTTAAAGGTTTAATACTATGAGCCATTGGAAATTGAAGATTGATGATTCTAGAATTTAATTTGCTAAACTTCACTGGTCGTTTTTCTGATATATGACAATTCTATCGGTCTGTTCTTCTTCTGCAAAATTAGTTTCGATTTTCTCATTGTATGAAATATCTTTTGTACTATGGTTTCATTTATTCTGAACTGCATCACTTCTTCGGATTATCCGAATTGCATATGTCTCGAAGGTTGTCTTTGATTGTAGGAGAAATGGTAAGAATACCTTCAGAAATGACTGACTGAGAGCTTAGTTCTGGAAAACGTTGTTTCTACTTAATCTTGAGATGCTATGTTACTGTCATTGCATCAATGGAGTACATGTCTGCCTATTTTTGTTCTTATTCATGTTCCATGTTACAATAGCTAATGTTTGAGATGTTGTAGAGAGAGAAAGATTCTTCTTCTCTTACCTTGGATCTGTGTCTCCAAAGCTGTGGAGACGATAAAGATCCCCTAGCTTATCCAAACTCGATGGACTTCTCCCTTTCTGCTTACCAGTTTTTCCATCCAAACAAGCAGAGCTCGAGCACCACATGCATGCAGGCCGGTCGATTGCTCACCTTTACCTCTTGCAACTCAAGTCGAATACGGGTAAGCACAAGAAAGCAAGTGTTTTGCATTCTCGGGTTTTTTCTTTCTTTCCTCTCTTATCTAAAATCTAGAATTGGATCAACAAATTAAGTTTTTAGAAAAATTCAAAAAGAAAGTATTCATGGTTTCAAAAACTTAATTTGGAAGGTGCATTGGTATCTGAGACAGAAGCTAGCTCGACCTCAAAAGACAAAACCAAAAAGGTTAGCTCATGTTGCTTTTAGTAGGTCAAAAATCTTAGCCTTTTTGCTATCTATTTTTATCTTCACAGTCCAAGTCCCTCGGAATTTGATTGCAATTCTATCAATCGAGATCACTAGTGAGTATTTTTGTAAGGATAAATCTAATATTACATTCTTATTGTACACATTAGACATTAATTAATGTAATACAAATTAATTAAATATTTATATATTGATGCATCAATTCCATTTTAAATGAATTAATGGTTGTTTGACATCTCTACCTATACAATAAAAAAGTGCAAAAAAAATAAATTTAATATTATTTTTTAATAATACCTTGAATTATTTTTAATATATGAAAGTTCAAAGCATTATCAACGAATACTTGATTGTTAGATTCTTGTTAATTGTGCTTTTTCTTCATCTTTCCATTTGAATTTTTTCGGTTTATACTTATGTGCTCTTAGGCAAACTTTGTCATGAAGTCTGAAAGAGAAACAAATGACGGATAAGAAACAAAGCAAACCATGTATCCAAACTCGAAAGACTCTTCTTATTTATGTGTTCAAAGGGTAGGCTAAAAGGAGTAAAATCATGTGAACTTCTTGACCTATCTATCTTTATCATTTGTCCATCGATAGTAGAACTGGCTCGAGAAAAAAAAGACCTATGGTTCGACCTGTACAATAGATCCCTCTCTGTACAATAAACATTGTAGCAAAGCATGAGTATAAACAGCAGGTAAAATTAGTCCTTGATCCGGAAATAGACTCAGATTCTATGAGGGCGATAAGTTAAAACCCTACAGCTCAAGTGCGATCCGAAGGCCACAAGCTATTGAAGCCATGGCTGATTAATCCAAGCTGAAGATGGTTGCCAGATTTGTTCATCAGGATTTGAAATTTGATGCTACAACTTTTCCAAGAGCAAGTATTTGTTCCTTTGGACGGAAGCCGGGTTGAGTTTCTGAGCTGCTTTGGGCATTGGCGTCGCTTGGTCTGGTCCAAATCTTTACATGACCTTCCCGAGCACCAGTGAGAATAGATTCTTGGGTGAAAAGTAAGCTTGAGAGAGGCTCCGAATGAATACGGTGAGCTACTACAGGAGAGAGCTTTGGAATATCTTGCATACTGGGAGCAGGTTGCAGGGTTCCTACCGGATAATTGCTGTCCCAATGAGATGATTGACTTCTGGTGTTGAATTTAAGGGAACCTCCGGGTGGATACCCGCGAAGAGGTACTACTATCTCATCCATCGATAGATCCCATAGAAGCAATTGAGCGTCCTGCAAGGCAAAATACACATGTGAATTTTATAATAGCCAATGATTTTTTTTGGGCATCTTTAATTGAATTTATAAAAAAAAAATACGAGGAAGAAACTAAAGCCATGAATTGATGGAGTTTCTTATCCGTCATGAATAGATGGGTAGAATTGAATTGTAATTAATGTTATAAATTATATAAGAAATAATTAATATATTTACCGTTCATATTACTTTTTGACAAATAAATAAATATTTTAAGAAAATATAATAAGAAAATAAATTTAATATTACTCTTACTAATGTCACTAAAATCAAGATATGAAATTTAGATCGAACAAATAATCATCGACTAGATTCCTAGGCAATGACAAAACAATATCACAACCAGTTACAACGAGAAGAATCAACCATGAAATACACAATTTTGCTCGACTTTGCTCGACTTTGCTTAATTAAAGACGAAAATTGGAGGGCCTTTAGGAAGACAATCATGAACATATTTATTGTTTTAAGAATAAGAATTTTAATAAAGAAAAAGCACAGTCGAAAATGAGCACTATTTTAAGTTTTAATGCAGAGTTCATGCACGAGATGTCCAAATTTATTAATTTTGCAGAAAATCCATGAACAATTAATTAAACATGCAATTTTTTTTCTGCATGGTGTTAGAATCAGAGTTACCTGACCAACAGAACCAAAGCGGTATACGCCAGTTTCTTCCGTATTATCTGATGTCGGAGAAGACCAAAATGAGTCAAAAGCCACTCCACTAACCTGCTCGTATAAGTTCAAAATCGATTCATTTTTAAGATTCCAAAAACAGAAGCAAAAATGGGAAACTGAAGAAGAACATGCAAATCAAATGAAGCTAGTAAAAGAGTTTTATTTACCCATGAATTGTGCCCCTCACCCCATGCTACAATCTTCCGATCGTCCATACTCCATACTGTAACTAGATCATCTTCGCCACCGGTCAAAATGTATTTTCCATCAGAGCTGAAACATACCAATTTAAGGTTATAAATTAGGACAGTCAGTTTTCCTTCATATGAATAAGGATTGTAAAATTGGTCTTTCTATATTCAGTCATACCTCCACGTGCAACATAGAAGAGCACCATAATAGCTCTTGCCACCACATACTAGTTGCTCTCTAGAGTAATCAAATACACGCAAATATCCTACATTTTTAATTAGTATTAGCACCAAAATAAGGAGCATTTACTCGTAATATTACAGGTGTAATTGATTGAAAAGTACCATCTCTTCCAATTGTAGCGAAATATGTTCCATCACTAGAGAAAGCAACACCATTTATTGAACCTTGGCAGATATGCCATCTCGCAATAGGATTGCTCTGCAAAATGCAAAGGAACTCTTGAGAGAGAGCAAAGAGACTATAGAAAAGAATTCCATGACTGTATTTTGCAAAACAAGAACACCTCGTGTAGTGCTACAACGTTCTTTACTAAAATAACAAAGGCCAAAACTTAGGTGTTTTCTGCTATAATCCAATTTTGTTCTAGTATATGCATTCTTTCATTAAATTAATATTTGGGTCAGACAAGGTTCCTTCAATAAGGCTGTTTTTTAAGTACAACAAAATACTAATGGAATTAAAAATTTTCCAAGTGAAATACAATGCATCAGTTGAGGTTCCCCACAACATCAGACATACCTAAACTAGCAGAACATATGATCAAGTTCAAAAACAAATATCTGGTTCTCATCGTTTTATAAAGTCAGTAGCGCATCCCATAATCTCAACTCTAACAAAGAAACAACAAATAGATGAAATGCTAGAGGCCAATACGACCTTACTGGATCTAGCATGTGACACTGAAAATTGGCTTTGATCTCTTATAATAGGAAAGGAAGAATCAACTGTTCCCTCTTTACTCTGCAAATGCACAACTTAGATTATTATATAAAGCAAACATATTAGAACGTCACACCATCCCCATTTATTGAATGATTCCTCTTACTTTTTCATAAACATATAAATTTCCATCCGCATGAGCAACAACAAAAGTACCATCACCTTTAGGAACCCATGCAACACTGGTACATCGGCTGTCAAATATAACCAATTGACTCAGAGGTATAATAAGTGAAAGATTGAATAACACTTAACTTTTTTTAGCAAAAGAATACAAACTTTTTGGACAATTTTTTGTACTTGTCTCAATCATGTGTCTTACTGAAGGCATTAACTTAACGAAGTTAAGATCTATCTCACATTATCATGGAACGTTCGTTATTAAGGACAATTTTAGCCCAATAACAATCCAAAAACTCATTTAAAAACTGTTAACCACATATAATTTGCAGTTTAAAATAAAGAAAAATTCATCTTCCATTTAAGAATTTATATCCAATCTTAAATCAGAAGAGAGTGAGTCCCTACGATAAAACATACAGACAGCAAAATTACATAATATGCACATTGCTGGTGCACCTCCAGGCTCCACATACTAATATTCCACAAACAATCAGCCATCGAAGTTCAATCTCCAATTCTCTCAAAAAGAAAAACCATCTCTATCATGGGATAAAAATATATATAACCCATCCTACCACTCACCATCAAAACTTAAAGAGTAAAATTAATAAAATGAAAGGAAAAAAACAAAAAGGAGAGTGATAGTCTCACCTATTATTGATAGAACCCTCTTTATTATAATGATGGGAACCAACAAGTTTTTTCCCCACATCTTGCAATTGTTGTCTTAAAGAAACTGTGTATACTACAATAAAAAGAACACCAAGCAAGTTACAAAAACAGTTAAGTAAGAAACCGCCATAAAACCAATTACTCACACCACAAAAAATGTTACCATCTCCCGAATTCAATCCGATCAGAAAGTCGTGACCATCATTGGCTTCAGAATCAAATGCATGGGAGATAGGGTTGGCATTGCCAAGATAAATAAAGTTAATGGGATCCTGCATATACAAAACAAAAATGTAATCAGAAATTCCCACTTAAAAAAGCTTTTATGATGCAATCTAAGACCATCAAAATTACCTTATCCGGAGAATTAAGATCGCCAATGAAAATAGTATCCCCAACAGTGAAAATCAAATAGGTACCCTTACTATCATAATTAGGATTAAGTATAGCATGGCTACTATTTGGCCCTCCAAAAGAACCAGTTCTGTTTGTTCCACTCGCAGCTTTACTTGCGCCGTTCCCTCCCCCAAAACCAAGTGCTCTTACCCCATTACCACTCCCCACACCTAAAAGCTTTGCTGCAGCATATCTCACGCCACTAATGGAACTCGTACCCGAACTTGAACCTGAACTCGAACTCGGAAATGGCCCAACATGCGATCGTTTATCTCCGAGCTGCGCTAGAGTCACCTAAGCGAAAAACAAAAATCGAAATAAACATAAAATCTTCAATCAACAAAAGAAACAAACTGGCTCAAATTCCCGCGAAAATTGATCATTCGCGTCAAAAACAGAGAAATCAAAAGTTAACTAAGACTACCTGAGACACCGACTTTCCAGGAGGTGCATGAAGGAGACCAGGAGGCTGAGTTTTCTCGTAACGAAGCTTGTATCTACCCTCCGGAGTTTTGAAATAGGTTTTAACCCCCTGAGATTGATTATTCGTCGTAATCGGTTGCAACGAAGACGACGACGACGACGTCGCTGTAGAAATCAATCCATTATAATTGGAGCTGAAGGAGTTACTATATCCGTTGCTCGTCATTTTCATCAATCATTCCCAGGCTTCTCCAAGGCGGAGCTCCGGCAATTCCAATGCTCTCCCCCAGACTTTTCCCGGCTTTGATCTGCTCGTTACAGAGAGCGTCTTTCTTTTTCTTCAGCCTCCGAGTGATCCAGTGTGAACAGAAGTACAGTACAGTAATGTGCTCTTCTCTATGAATAAATCTAACGACTCACACAGAGATTGGACTGACTATATTGAACCGTCTGATAATGACGACCCATTTAACGAGTTGAATTTTGAAATATAATCCTTTTTTTTTTAAATATAAAGGCAATTTTAATAATGACGCATCAAGTTAATCAAGAAAATACTTTAAATAATATTATTATATATATTTTTGGGAATATAATCAAGAAAATAGTCAATGAAGATTATTCAAAAAAACCTTTGGGTCAACAAAATTACGAGCCAATCGACAAATTATGTTCGTTATTTAGGAAAAAAAATGTCTGATTTTCGAAGGCATTCAGTTACTTTGCAAACTAATCGATACGCACAATCTCTTGATTCATCTATTTCAAATATATCTCGGGAAATCCGTATTTCTACAGCGCCCAACAGGCCCACGATCGCAACCGAGGACATGTCTGAGGCTGCCAAACTCACCCAATAGGCTCATCGGCATTTTCTCTATTTTCCCGAGTTTCTAAGTCTTAAAATAAGAAAATGAACCTTAAGGAGTCAGCCGTCTTCCTTGTAGGGAACCACCTCCATAGATCCTAGACTTACCTTTTATATTTTGAGAAGCATTATTGTTCTTCTTTTTATGGATTCTCTACTAGATCAATTCGAGCAACACTACTTCTCTTGTAATCTCGATGATATAATTATTTTCTCGAGAAATATTAATTTTCTTATTTTACATATTTTCCGATAAATAATCTATCGGAAAACTACTTTTCTTGTCGCGTTGATGGATTCTTATTTCGAGAAACATTATCGTTATTTTCACGAGTTCTATGCAATGGAAAGAATCTAAGCTGTGCCTTCTATTTTTGCTAAAAATTTAGATGATCCACGCATAACTAATTGACATACGTTTCCAGTCCGGTTTTCTCCATAAAAAAAACCAATTTTGGTTTCAATTTGCTTTAAACCCCGGTTCACACCTTGATCTTGGTTTTGGAGGTCAAAAAACCAACTCGAAATTAGACCCAAAACTTAGAAGCAAATGGTGTATTATAAGACAACAATTGAGAAAAAAACGAGACAAACCGAGCGAATGAGTACTTCATCTAACCATGACCGGACCTCGGCTACAGAGTCGTCGACAAAGGACAAACAACGAAACAAAAAACCAGCATTACGTATTTTTCTAATTTCATCAGTAGTCTTCTAATAAACTACAAAATTTGGCTCAAAACCAGTGTGCAATCAAATGCTGTAAATACCTTCATAGAAATCTTTGCATTTGCCGAGCTCCTCGGTCTTGGGAATGAAACGAGTTGGAAGATCATTGTCACAATTCCTTGTCACTTCCAACTTGTGATCTCGTGGCAGCGTTTTCCGCCTCTTCGAGAGCAAAACTTCTGCGATCTTCGACGTTTCTTTTGCCTGGCCGACATTTTGTGCAAAAAAATGACATATCAGCCGATCCATTTAGTAAGTTAGGCAAGTATCTATCCCTATATTTTCATTGGGATTCTCGGATACTGATTCTTAATTCAGCTTTTAAGCTATCAAAAGGAATTCAAAAACAAACAACGTTTCCCGAGATGAAATACGCAGAGCCAAGGTAAGTATCTATCACTATATTTTCATTGGAATTCTTGAATACTGATTCTTAATTCAGCTTTTAAGCTATCACAAGGAATTCAAAAACAAACAACGTTTTCCCAAGATGAAATATGCAGAGCCGAGGTAAGTATCTATCACAATATTTTCATTGGAATTCTTGAATACTAATTCTTAATTCACTTTCAACCTATCACAAGGAATTCAAAAACAAACTACGTTTTCCGGAGATGAAATATGCAGAACCGAGGTCAACTTTTCTACTACACATGTATTTAGTTTCAGG
Organism: Begonia fuchsioides; assembly: GCA_003255005.1. NCBI lineage: Eukaryota > Viridiplantae > Streptophyta > Magnoliopsida > Cucurbitales > Begoniaceae > Begonia > Begonia fuchsioides. Next base: position 38,409 of record QAOC01011162.1, on the reverse strand, counting down.
GTTATGATAAAAAAAATAAACGAAACTTGTGTTTAACTTGCCTTGATATTTGGCAACTTCTTCGCCATAGTAAAAGAGCTTAAAAGTAGGATATGAATGAATATTAATCTTGGAGCATAATGGCTTATAGGAACCACAATCAACTTCTCCTATCTCTATATCATCCTCACCTTCCATTGCTTTCCCTAGATCTTCCCAAAGTGATCCCAAATTCTTACTGAAATCAGCTTCAACACGCAACATAAGATGCGTGATTTCATCAAACAATTGCAGATGCTGAAAGAAATTACCAGTGTTTGCACCAAGGAACACAGAATTTCACAAACTACGCAGTATCTTTCTCCTTTACCTAGACGATGAAAAAAACATATGCCATGAAATTTTGAATAATAAAGTCGATTAAAACTTCTTTTGCTGGGATTCAGATTGATAGGTTTTGAAAATTCTCAGAACTCAATTATCATGGTTGATAGAAAAAAGCACAGAGAGCAGATAAAAAAGGTACGGCATCGAAGGAGTTCGAAGTAGGGCTTTGAACAGTAATAAACTAATAAATCATTTGAGGAGAATTCAAAAAGGCTAAAGAACATAAATCAGATGAATTTAGACCCTCTATGATCCTTGCCCCGGACCAAAAACAACCAACGAGAAAACCAAATCACCAGAATTTCAACAAGAATTCCAATTACATTCGAAAAATGCCCCACAATCAAGAAAATCACGAAGCTCGAATCAGATTAAAAAAAAAAACAAAAAGGAACAGAAGAAAAAGAAACTAGGGCTTTATTGGGTGGTTGTTACCTTGTCGGAGNAAATTGGCTGTTAAAGAATATCGGGCATATAAGCATCTTACACAGTTCCCAAATGCATTTCGAATTATAGTTCAAAATCGCGATAGCATATAAAAGAACGGGTTCAAATTCATTATTATTGGTAAATTAACTTATCTAAAATGAAAAGCAAATGCACTCCTAATTGCAGGCAAACCAGGAGCTCCAAATACAAATTCCAAGCAAATCATATGGTTTTTCAACCTCGAATTTCAGCCACTGGAGAAATGCAACAAATCCATCGTCTAATCTACAAGTAACTGCATGAATATATAAAATAATTGAAGATCTAGGAATAATGTTGGTTTAGGCTAAAAAATGAAGTTCAGGAAGGAAGAACACTAGAACCAAATCACATTTTAAACTGACCTCAGAGATAACAATAATCCGGCTCGGAATCGATTGTCCTTCGATGCTTGCCACGTCCCAAAGAGAAATCTCCATACCCGATGAATGCGGTTGCTGGCCATGGGGACTTAAGAATTGAACTCTACATGCTGCTGGGAGAGAGTGCGAAATCAAGATTCAAGACCGAATTATGATGATGATTTTGAAAATAATCAAGAAATAATCGCATTCTTACGATAATTGCTGGGAATGCTCGTAATCATAAAGCGGACGATGCGGATTGCAAGTTTTTACCACCACTCTTCGAATTGATGCTAAAAAAGTCCTGAAGAGCGATCATATTTACCGGACTAGTCTTTAAGCTCCTAATAGCTTCTGCAGTTGCCAGAGCTCCAGCCACAGTAGTTATGATAGGCACCTTGTAAGCAAGAGCCATTCTCCTCAACTGCCGTCCGTCGATTTGATCAAGATCGTCGCCCGAACTTGTAATCACCATCAACTGAATCTGTCCATTAGCAATTACATCACCAGCATGTGGGCGACCCTCGTGTAGCTTTAGCACCCTCTCCACCGGAATGTTCTCCATCTCGAGAATGTGAGCGGTCCCAGAAGTAGCAACGATTCGAAACCCAAGATCCAAGAAGGCTTTTGAAATTTTAGTTAGATGAGGCTTTGTCAAGTCATTCAAGCTAATGAATATAGTCCCAGAAGATGGTAACTTGTTTCCGGCCGCAATTTGAGCCTTGGCAAATGCAATGGGGAACTCAAAATCGAGCCCCATTACCTCACCCGTGCTTCTCATCTCCGGCCCTAGCAGAACGTCGCAGCCTTGAAACTTCTCAAATGGAAGAACAGCCTCTTTGAAGGACACGTGTCTTGGTATAACCTCATGTGTGAAACCCAAATCATGTAATGATTTCCCAGACATGACTAGAGAAGCATATTTAGCCAATGGATGGCCGATAGCTTTTGACACGAAAGGAACTGTTCGAGAAGCCCTAGGATTTGCCTCGAGTAAGAAAACATCGCCGGAAAGTGTGATCGCATATTGACAATTCATGAGTCCACAAACATTTAGTCTTTTTGCCAATTTTATAGTCCAAGATCTAATTGTCTCCAAACAAGGAGAAGGGACGGTTTTTGTAGGAATCGAACAGGCAGAATCGCCTGAATGGACCCCAGCCTGCTCGATATGCTCCATTATCCCACCTATCGTCACATTACCATGCAAATCCGCTAATGCATCCACGTCAATCTCTATAGCATCTGATAGATACTTATCGATTAAAACCGGTTGTTCTGGATCCACCTTCACCGCATTTTCAAGGTAAGTCACGAGCTTATCATCACCATAGACAATCTCCATGGCTCGACCACCCAACACATAAGAAGGCCGAACAACCACTGGATATCCAATTTCCTTTGCAATGCAAAGAGCATCAGACTCGCTCTTGGCAATGCCTCCTTTGGGTTGTTCGATTTTCAACTCCTTTAGAATCGCATTGAATCTCTCTCTGTCCTCTGCAGCATCTATGGAATCTGGAGATGTGCCCCATATTTGAACGCGACCCATCCCACTTGCACACGTGGGTTTATTCTCATCCAAATAATGCTGGATAGGAAGAGCTAGTTTTAGAGGTGTTTGGCCTCCAAACTGCACAATGATACCATCTGGTAGCTCCAAATCAATAACGTTTAATACATCTTCCAATGTTAAGGGTTCAAAGTAGAGTCGATCACTAGTGTCATAATCTGTAGAGACGGTTTCTGGATTTGAGTTCATCATAATTGTTTCATATCCTGCATCCTGCAAAGAAAATCACAACTTATGGGCCAGATGGAGTAGTTTGCAGAAATAAATACACATAAAAGAGAATTAAAACTATTGAATAACTAAAGATTTAGTAAATAAAAAATTACTGGACGTTAATAACAGTAGTGCAATATCATTAGTAAAAAACTAAAATTAATAACAGCGGTCCTAAATATTCATGATCATGTATTCATTTGATTATCCTGTGCATAAACTAAATGTGGGCGATTTTGAGCTTTGAGGTTTAACTAAAGCACAAACCTGAAGAGCAAATGAAGTATGGCAACAACAATAGTCAAATTCGATACCCTGACCTATACGGTTGGGTCCACCTCCCAGTATCAGAACCTTCTTCCTTGAAGTGGGAGCTGATTCACATTCAAAATCATAAGAAGAGTACATGTAAGGAGTATTGGCTTCAAACTCTGCAGCACAAGTATCGACTCGTTTATAAGCTGGTTTGATGCCTAAGGAGAGCCGCCTTGACCGCACCTCTTTCTCGTTTGATTTAGTAGCAAATCCTATCTGCTTGTCACTAAAACCTCTTTTCTTCACTTCATAGAAATCCTCCTTGGTAAGATCGGATAAGTTTTGAGACAAGAGGTATTGTTCCACGTCCACTAACTCTTTAAGTTGGGTGAGGAACCACTTATCGATGAAACTAAGCTCAAAAATTTCATCTACTTTCATTCCCTTCTTCATTGCTGCATATATGGAGTGAATACGATCTGGATTAGGGACTCGTAGGCTGTACTTTAGTTGGTCCCAGTCCCAATCAAGTTCCTTAATTTGTGCACAGCCCCATCCTGAGTAGCCACATTCAAGAGATCGCACGGCTTTTTGAAACGATTCCTGGAATGTACGACCAAGAGCCATTGATTCACCAACAGATTTCATTTGGGTTGTTAACACAGGCTGAGAACCAGGAAACTTCTCAAAAGCAAACCTAGGAATCTGCATAAATGACATGATCAGGTGAATTAACTAAATGTAGGTCGTAAATATAATCTAAAATGAGGCAGAGAGGTGTCCAGATAAAACAACAGGAATTCATATATGACATCATCTCAAAATAAAAACAAGAACTATCTCACCTAAATGATTAAAAAACAGTGAAATTCAATGCAGATAAGAAATAATAGGTAGCTAACAACCCAATTGAAATTTAAGGAACACAACAGAAAAAGCACGAAAATCCATCGAATACTACAATAAATCCATTTGAGTACCAAACTAACATGTATATAAGCACATCCCTTCACTCATTAACATTTTGAGCTAAATTTTTTGTCATACATAGTGAGCTTTCAAACGTGTGCGATGACACGAATTATGAACTGCAAATTTCAACATATAAAAATGTATGAAAAACTAAAATTGCTTGCCTTCGTCACCACATAGTCAATTGAAGGCTCAAAACTAGCTGGAGTTTTCTTAGTGATGTCATTTGGGATCTGATCCAATGAATATCCAATGGATAACTTTGCAGCCATCTTTGCAATCGGAAAACCTGTAGCTTTCGAAGCCAAAGCAGATGATCTAGAAACTCTAGGGTTCATCTCAATCACCATGACTTCCCCATCATCAGGATTAACTGCAAACTGAACATTTGAGCCTCCACATTCAACTCCAATCTCCCTAATGATGGCAATTGAATAATCCCTAAGACGCTGATACTCCTTATCCGTTAAAGTTTGCGCAGGTGCTACAGTGATAGAATCCCCAGTATGAACCCCCATTGGATCAATATTCTCAATCGAGCATATAATCACTACGTTGTCTGCTAAATCTCTCATCACTTCAAGTTCATACTCCTTCCAACCCAACAAAGATTTCTCCACTAAAACCTGTGATGTCAAGCTTGCAGCCAACCCAGCCTTGCAAATGCTCTCAAATTCCTCTTTATTGTAGGCGATACCACCACCAGTTCCACCCAGAGTGAACGCCGGTCTTATAATCAAAGGAAAATCAGCAATGGTCTTTGAAATCTCTATGCATTCCTCCAGTGTAGTCCCTATCCCAGAAGGAGGAGTCTTAATTCCAATATTCTTCATTGCCTGCTTAAACAAATCTCTATCCTCTGCTTTTTTTATTGCGTCAAGCTTCGCCCCAATCAATTCTATTCCATATTTCTCAAGAACACCGCTTTCTGCCAATGCAACTGCGAGGTTCAGAGCAGTTTGTCCCCCCATGGTCGGCAATAGAGCATCAGGCTTCTCTTTTTCAAGAACCTGTTCTACTAGCTCGGGAGTCATAGGAGTGATGTAGGTTCGATCGGCCAAATCCGGGTCAGTCATGATCGTAGCAGGATTCGAATTTATCAAGACCACCTCATACCCCTCCTCTTTGAGAGCTTTGCATGCCTGAGTTCCTGAATAATCAAACTCACACGCTTGCCCAATCACAATAGGCCCTGCACCTAAAATCATGATTTTCTTCAAGTCCGTTCGTTTACCTACTTTTACATCTTTCCAAACCTCCACATTGCTAGGCTCCTTTGCTTTACCAGAGGAAACGCCGAGCTCGCACCGAACAGCTTCCAATCGGCCACCGGAATAAACTAACCGGTTCAGAAACGGCAGCCATGACTGCCCCTTGAGAGGAGCAGAGGCTTTCTTACCTCCAAGCTTGTCAGAGTAGAGGAGAAACCGAAACTTGCTGGAATTGAAACTCTCCACCTGATTCAGACACCGAATCATCTCTCTCAATCAAAGGTTTTCCAATCGCACAGAGAATCAAAACCAGAGCTCGGTGAGCGAAAGTGAGAAATGATCCGAAACAGGGATTTTGGAGGGAGAAGCCGGAAAGGTTCTCGGACGAGAGAGACGGCCACGACCTGTATTGATAACTGTCAAAATCCACTATCCAGCGTCACTCATCAGAGTTTAGGGTTTTTAATATTTTTTATTTATAATTTTATTACACATTTTTTTCCCTTATTTACTTGTTAACGCATATTCTTGTAATAAAGTGATTAATTTACGTAATTAACATAAACCAAAAAAATTAAAAAAAAATGAACCAATCACATAATCTATTCGAACAAAACCGATTCAAAACGGGTTGATTTCAATTCAGGTTAAAATCTATTTCCGTAAAATTTAAAATCGTCGATTAGTACCGCAACTCAACTAAGATTTAATTATTTCTCACATATTTAGTGTTTAACAAGACAAAATTCAAAAAAATTAATTTTATATCTCTATTTTAGACCTCATAATTCCATCTTCTCGAACATCCATAGGGGTCGGGATCCACGCAGGTGACCGGAACACATTTAGTTGAAAATTAGACGAGAAAGTTGGGTTCTTCATTCATGATCCTTGGTTTGTATTTTGAGCTTCAATCATTTTAAGTGAGTAACAATTAATTATTAATTATTTTTAATTATGTAAATTGTGATTTTGATTACGGGCAGGAAGAATCATACCTAAATCGTAAATTGGATCAAAACTACTGGTTNGCCCACCCCTACTTGTATAGACATTCAAATAAAGGTCACTGCGTCTGGTACAGACGTCCGAATAAGACTAGATACTTTCAATCGATTTTATTTTTTATTTTTTTAAAACTTTATTTTTAATTAATTTAGTTAAGCAAATCTTATCTGAATAACTTAAAATTTTTATCGTATAAAAATTATTGAAAATTTTTCACACATTTATAATATTGTAATACAATATTTAGTAAAGTTTCGTGAATTTTTAATAATTTTATAATTTATTATAATATTTAAATATAGAAAACAACAATTTAAGTTAAAATTTTATATGTTAATAAAAAATTTTAAATTTTTTATTATATATTTATAATATTATTAAATAATATTATATAAAATTTTAATAATTTTATAATTTATTATAATTTTATATTACACGTAGTCTTCGTAAGTTAGCGAGTCGTCCTCATGAACTGTGTCGATCTTATCTAGTTTCAAAGAAAATAATGATGTTTCTGCATTTAATAATATAGTCTGGACAAGGGAGACAAATCAAAAAGCGAAAGTTAGATTGGGAGGAGTGTCTTGCTTCAGACACGTGTACGGCTTGGAATGGACAGTTCCATCGAAAGGAATCTCGATCTCGTGTTCGAACTGCTCGCGCCGGCGCAATCGTCCCAGCAGCTGATCTTTTGGCCCAACGTTCAATTTAGGACACGTTGAAATGTTGAATAACTCATTTTCCTTTCTCTCTCTCCATCACAGTTGACCTAGAGAGATCATAATTTTACCCCGTACTAGCATAGCTCAGTGACTCAAAGATAATAGATTAAGTACAAGAGTCTAAGTTCGATGTCTGCGCTATTCTAGTATGAGAGTTGTTACCCCCAATGTTAGGGTAGCTTATTGGGATATCAGGTAAAAGCCTCATATCTCTGAGTCGTTGAGTCACCGTGATTTAACTCTCTCACAAATTGTCGGGTCAGGTATAGGACCCTGAGAGCAATGGATTTCGACAAGAATGATCATAATTTTAATTATTAGCATCATTATGAATGAGAAATGGCAACTTCTTATGTACCAATGATTAAATAAACATAGTTAGAATTTAATGACCCCAATTCTATTTATACCAGATTGGTGAGTTTACGTTAAAAATCTTATTTTCGATCATCGCTCTGTTCTTCTCGAACACAAGTCATGATTATAATAATTAAGAAACTAGAGAGTACAGAGGTTGACTAAGACAAACCAGTGACAAAATTCGAGCCATACTAAGGAGCGATCAAAAACCTACGCACAAACCAGTGAAAAATCCGAAAACAATCGGATCCACGACGGCGGCTTCTTACGGATTACTTGAAAGTCACGAACAACGTCGATTCAGAGATCTGGGGATGGTCGAAAGGAGCCACTTTGACAGCTCCGGCGCCGGCATTGCCACCTACGTGAAAGCTCGACGAGGCGGAGCATCCTCCACACTGCTTCATTTTGGCGATGGCTTTTCCGGCCATGCAAACTGCGTCGCCGGCGATGGTCCGGCAAATTCGAGCTTTGATGAGTCCCCTTTTCGGAGGAAGACGAGGCTTTTGGGTGGATGAAACCGCTCCCATGAAGAATTGAAGCTGAGAATGATGCGAAATTTAGCCGGAAATCTGAGCAGCAAAAGGATGAAGATGAACCAGTGATTCGCGAAACCTGTTTATTTGTAGACGGAGTTGACCTGTTCAGTAAGTAAGAGATGAGATTTCTTCTAGACAAAGAACATTTCGCCGAATTTCCACTGGATTTGCATTCACATCATCTTCTTTGACGTCCATTTACAGTTGCAATACGTCCAAATTTAAATAATAATTTTAAAAAATGTTGGAAATATTGGTAAAAAAATTAAAGAATACATCATGGGTCATAGCTAGTTCCAAGAATGATCGAACATGGGCCGGTTCAGTTTGATTTTATCTTAAAATCAAATCGATCGAAACTCACAGTTCTGTAATTTTCAAACAAGAACCAACCGTTTTGATTTTAACCCAGTTTTATTTTATATTTTAAAAAGTTATATTTGAGTTGAGTTTTTAGTAATTGATCGAATTTATAACAGATCTATAACAAAATTTAGGATTTATATTGAATTTTATTAGGGTTTAGGTCAGAATTTACTATATTTTAGAACTTTTTTGAGTAACAGTCTCAATTTTACAGTTTTTTACTCACAAAACTCATAATTAACCCATAAATTATGATTTTTTAAAAATTAAAACTGATGTCATGTTAAAACTGACCGTTCCAATTTAATTTATAATTTGGGTCTAATTTTGTCAACTTCTAATTCTAAGAAGGATCGAGAATGACCGTGTTTTTCTTTTAATCGGCCTTAACAGTGCTCTCCAACTTGGAGTTCCAAAAGAAGAAATTGACGTTGAATGTTTGGTAAAAAAGCCAGTGGGAACCACCGTGCGTGCTTTCCGGTCCGGCATGAGCTGTATAAGTTACCTGCGACGACATGGAAGACCGAAAGCCAGACACGTGACCCACTTTTTTCTGTTTTTTGCTACGCAAGGAATGTTGTCCCACCGTGCATATCATTCCGCCCCGGCATGAGCTGTATAAGTTACCTGCGAGGCTGCGACTACATGGGAAGACCGAAGACAGTAAGCAGACAGCCAGACACGTGTCTCACTTTTTTCTCTTTTTGCTACGCAAGGAATAGACTACGGAGAGAATTCCGTTGACCAGACGACCTCAGTCTACTCTTCTTCGCCCGATTCAAAGAATTTCTTTTTGTAATGTTTAATTGTATTTTTATTTGTGAATTTTCATTTAATAATTTTTCTCCTAAATCTTGGTATTTGAGGTTTTTTGTATTTACTTATATTTATTTTAAAAAATAAATATAAGTAAATTAATTGTAATATTATGTTTATGTTTAATGCAAAAAATGTTTTGTTTATAAATAATTAAAGATAACTATTTAATTTAACATTAAAGTTTAAAAACTATAATATTAAATAGGACGACATTACAAATTATTGTTCATCTTCTAAACTAAATGGATAAAATTTAAATAAATACTATTTTTAGATATTATATGATTTTAGTTAATTAAAATTGTAGGCTGAAATAAAAATTAAAATTCTACTAAATGATTGATGTAAACAAAAATGAAATTGCCGATTTTAATTCGGTATTTGTTCTAATTGTTTAAAAACTGTGATTTATGAGCTAGGGCTGCTTTTTAAAAATAAAAAACCATGAAATTTAAATCATGATCATGAGTCAAAAAAGTTCTAAAATCAAGTAAAATACGATCAAAACCTTAATAAAATCTTATATAAATCATAAAATTAGTTATTAATGATCTCAATACTTAAAACCCGACCAAAATATAATAAAAATATATATTTTATTGCTACATTTTAATTTTTTAAATATTAAATAAAGTCGGGTTAATACCAATACGTAACCGGAATCGTTGTTTCTGGGGGCGTTTCCAAATACCTGGAACTTTGAGTTCTGATTTTTGTTCTATTTTGAGATAAAATCAGGTTAATACCAGAACATAATCAAAATCGTTATTTCTAGTGACGTTTCTAAATATCTAAAACTGTGAGTCAGACTAATTTCTAATTTCCATCCAACTCTTTTTTAATCACGGTTATTTAAGGGTCTTAATCGGTACAGCTACCTACTATTTCCCGTCAAATAACGTTTGCCCTTTTCTATTCTTCAAAATAAAATTTGACTTTTGAGAATAAAATTTGACATTTTAAAATAAAATGCTCTAAATTAAAAATATAAAAATAGCAACAAAGGGGTGAGATCGCGAAAAGACAAGATAATACGCGAAAAGGGCATTTAAATAAATTATAATTCTCACTAAAATAAAATAAAAACATAAAAAAAAATAAAGTGTATCATTAAAACTAATCACTTGTATTGTAAATATATTTTAATATTTTTAATATCAAATATTGTAAGGTTGAATTTATTTTTTAATCCATAATTTTTATATTAAAATTAAATTTAAACATTCAACATAATTAATTATACAAAAATATAACATAAGAAAATATTTAATGGATGATTAAAATAGTAATTTATAAAATGAAATATAAATAAATCAAAACATTTAAAAGAAATTAAATTAATTATAAGAAATTATTTGATAGAAGGCTAAAACAGTAAATAACAAAATGTGAACAAAATATATAAAAAAATAAATAAAAGAGCCCTTCTGCAAATATGATCCGAGCCTTAAATCATGGGCCTGTAAACTATTTGGGGCCGGGGTTTCAGGAACCGAGACGGACTTTGGCCGTCTAGTTCGATGGCCGGCGACAGGTTGAACGCATTTTACAGGAATGACCAGGAGTTTAGTTTTTGTAGGAGCGCAATTTAGCGGGATAAGATTAAGGCAGCGAAAATGGCGAACAAGCTCATCAACCAGATGGGATTGCCTCGATCAATTGCCAATATTTTTGCAGCTCGCAACATTATTACGGCCAAGGTAAAATATGATCTGTACTGCTTTTGATTTGCGCGTCAACTCGTTCTCTGGAATCCAGATGCCATGCTTATCCTGCATTAACGAAGCAACGATGAATTATGATGTCCTTTAAGTTTTCCGATTTTCACTGTCGAACGTAGTTCAAGTTTTCATTTCATAGAGGCGTACGCCATCCGTCAGCTTAAGGATACTCATGTACAGTTTTTGTTCCTTTCTAGTGGTGAGATTAAATCGTTAAACTACCCCAATAGTGTGAAAAATTTGGTTTATCGAGTACAATATGTTTGGCAAATTGATAGCTCCTTTTAATTTTCAGCTGATTGTCGCAAATTATTTAGTGTATAAAGTTGAAATAAAAAGTTTAATTTTGTTAAACAAAGAGTTTAAGTAAGATGACAAGCGAGAGGCTCCATCTCATAAATGGAGCAAATTGATTCTTTTAGTTTGAACCAAAATGTAATTTTCCTTTACTTTTAGTTTCATTTTTTTTTCCTAATTTTGGATATTCAATTGAATTAGTTAGTATTTTGGCTATAAATCATAGAGTTTTTGTTGATTTTTTTATCGAAGTTGTTGGTGATTTGAAGATTATCAAACACTCTGATTTCAGGATGCCTTATCTTTGACCGAATTTGAGTTGATGGAATTGCTAGATGTGGGGTTGGAAGAAGTTGCATCCGCAGTCATCCACATTAGTGAAATTGTATCTCCTTCTTACCAAACAGTGAGTGATTAGTTTTTTCAACTATTTAGCTTCGAAGCTTGTTCATTCGATAGAGTTAGTTTCTTTTTTTTTTTTTAACTTTTGGATCATCATAAAAATTATTTTTCTAGATGTGTTTGTAGGTACTATCATTGATGGATCACAAGCATTTTGGTAGCTATCTTCCTACATGTTTGAAAGGTCTTGATGAGGCCTTGTCTGGTGGAATCCCTTTTGGCGTTTTGACAGAGCTTGTAGGTCCAGCTGGAATTGGTAAAACACAAGTATGATTCTGAAATTTCCTTATAAAGCAAGAAATATCATTTCCTTTTGTTGGAAGATCTTTAAACTTCCTCTAGTACTTATATATATCTGGAACTAAGATGTAGATTGTTATTGGCCAAATCTATCCTGGATTAGGTATCTTAGGGGTAAGTCTCATTAGTTATTTTAACAAGTTGAAGTTATCCTTTTGTAGTCTATATAAGGATGTAAAATGACTGCATGCAGTGTTTGCATTGCAAGGAGTACAGAATATACCTATGGTTTGTCTATTGTAATCTTACTTGACCTTGTAAGCAAAGTCTTGTGTTGCAGTTTTGCTTGAAGCTCTCTCTACTTGCTACATTACCATCAAGTTACGGAGGTTTAAATGGCCATGTAATATACATTGACGTTGAATCAAAATTTAGTTCCAGAAGGTACCCGGAATAGTTTTTATGGCATCATAATTTTGGATGATGTTGATGCTATTTAATTATGGAAGTCGAAACACTTCTCTCTTTTTTTGCTTTTTCTCAGAATGATAGAAATTGGTATGAATAGTTTCCCTGAGATATTTCGCCAGAAGGGTATGGCACAGGAGGTACTACACCGTTTTTCTCTTCTTATTTACTTCTTACAACTGTTATGGTTAACATGAACTACTTTCCATTTACATATCAGATGGCAGGGAGGATCCTTGTCTTACGACCAACATCACTTGCTGAATTCACTGAGAGGTGTTAATCCTTCCAAAATCTTATATTCTTTGATCAGCACCAATGATTAGTCAATAAATGTAAGGTATACTTCAAGACGATGTCAATAGCGTTGCTAGTGGATACAGTTGTTAGCGACTAGTTTGTAATTGATATTAGTTACTAGAAGTTAGGGGATGTTAGTGGAAGTTTACTAGTAGTTAATAGAGTAGTTAATTGGAGGTTATGATATAGAGTGTTAGTAAATAGAATAGAAGATGAATAAAGTGGGATATCATTGTAGAAGTGATCAATTGGTGGGAAGTAGAAAGCTATCATCTTGGGTTGAGTATCCTAGCATGCTTTTTTTTTTTGCTTATGTCCGCGGTTGAGTTACCAAAATGAGAAGAATACCTATACAATCATATGACATGTGCTACTATTTCACTTGTAGTTTACAGCAAATCAAAGTTTTGATTTTTCAACGTCAAGTAAAGCTTGTAGTTATTGATAGCATGGCGGCCCTTGTTTCTGAGTGAGTAATTCTTTTCTCTACTGTGTATGGTGTTTATTACTGCTTCACTTGAAGCTACAAACAGAATAATCTTCACTTTTGTGCAATCAATTGTTGTATTTACACGAATTTATTGTCTAGTGAGCTTATAAATTTAAGTACTTCAAAGAGTTATCTTTTAGCTTGGTTTTTTTCTGACTAGAGGGAAAATACTTTTTCTAAATGTTCTTGGTCCGGCGAGGCGAATCTCTCCCGCCAATTTCTAGTAATATGTCATGTTTAATACAATCATTTCTTACAAAAAATCATATTTATCTGAGAATATAACGCGAATCTGATTCAACATAACAATGTTTGGAATGAGTTGTTGAGAAGTTCATCAATCTTTATTTTTTTGGTAGGGAATATGAACAAGGGGCTCATCGACAACAATCATTGGGCTGGCATATTTCTTTTATCAAGTAAGAAATACGTCTCAAATTTTTCCAATGGGAGTTTTCATAATTTATTATTCATTTTGAAATTCTTTAATTACTATCATCAATCTCTCTTCCCCGCCAGATCGATTGCAGAGTTTTCACAGATTCCATTTGTCGTGACTAATCAAGTAAGATCCCAGAATACTGAAGCCTGTCAATATTCTTTTCAAGGTACAGTTTAGAAGTGGTATGACCAAACGATTAAAGCTTTCATGTATATAAATGCACTTAGATTACACATTTTCTGGTGCAGAACAGAGCAGAAATGAAACCTTAGAATGTCCTGTTGGATTTAACTCTCGTCTGGTTGCTGCTTTGGGTATTAACTGGGCCCATTCTGTGACAATCCGTCTTGTTCTTGAATCTAACTCAGGTTTGACCATCCACGTTGTACGGAAGCTAAACCTCTAGGATTAGATTATGTTTTAATTGTTTGATTGGATTATTTTATGAGTTTCTTGAAGAGCAGAAGAATTTGCTCACCTTACGGCCACGCCACCATTGGTGGCTGATTTCATCTTCTTCTATGTTATGGACCTAAGTCCTTAGACTGTCTTTGTCAAAAAATATTATTCTTGTCGGGTCTAGTTATCTATTGTTATTTCCTATTTTATAATTATTTTCCTAATTGTTACTTTAATTACGAATTTAGTCTTTTTATATTTAATTAAGTCAAATAATTAGTTTGATTTTTTAATATTCAAGTCAATGATTAAGTCAAAGAAGTTTATTTAAAGAGTGTTAACCCTAAGTAATGAAGCAATCAATAAAAATCAAGTCTTTCATTTCTTAGTTAATTTTTCTCTCTTTCTATTTCTCTCAATTGTTTCCCTAATGAAAGAAAAAAGAGTAATTACTCGTTTTAGGGATAAATTCCCTCACGAGAATCTTCACATTCCACCTTTCTCTTGCAGGTCAGAGGTTCATCAAGGTAGCAAAATCTCCAATGTCACCACCCTTGGCTTTCACTTTCAGCATAAATTCGTCGGGAATCACGTTGCTCGATGATAAAGGTGCAGAGCTGCACGGAATGGAAATAAACAAGATCCGCTGTCAAGGTTTTTCGCTTTGATAGGTTTAAGGTTAGCCTCTACTACATCTTCTGCAAATTATTTCGAAATGCTATCTAATTGCACTAATTAGTAATTGCAAATATTATATGATAAGAAATATAATGTAAAAAGCAAGGGTAATAAAGCAGATTACTAGTTGGCTAGGAGATTCCGGACCTGGAAAGTTCGGGTTAAATGACTCGATCTTTGAAGAAAACCCGATCTTCGAAGGGAACCCGGTCTTAAAATTGATTTTACGGACTTGATCAAGACCAACTAGAATTAAGGTCATCAAATTTTAAGAATTCAACAGATTGTTCGATTTGCTAGTCACCGCATTTATCTTGGAGAAGTTTAGAAACCGAGTCTGTTATTTTCATAAATCTGGAAATTAAGTTAAATTTACGTTGTGTGAACTGAGTGGGCAAAATCGAACCAGAATCGTAAACCAGACCGGAACGGTTGGTTTTAATTTTTAAAAACCATGATTTATGGGCTAGTACCGGTTCTTTACCAAGTAGTAAAAAACTATGAAATCTGAACCGGGATCGTTGGTCAAAAAAGTTCTAAAATCGAGTAAAATTCGATTCAAATCATAATAAAATTCGATATAAATCTTAAAATTGAATATAAATTCGTTCAATTACTTACAACATGACCCAAATATAATAAAATAAATATATTATATTATTATATTTTAATTTTTTTTAAAATAAAATAAAACCGGAACATTTAGTTCTGGTGCCGATTTAAAAAATTCAAAACCGTGAGTTTCGGTTCTGATTCTATATTGGAATAAAATCGGGCCGAACTTGTTTGTGCTCACCCCTACTTTTCGACGACAATTACGACACTGCAGTGCATCCTAGGATTCAATGCACCTCGACTCTACAACTCGGTATATCCTTTGTTAATTGTACAAGAATCATAGGAAGACAGCCCGGTTTCTTTGCTTGTTGTCTAAACCAATATCTACAAGCAAATATTAAAACTATAATCTTGAGCATTTTTCTAAGTCTTGGAACAACTGGCTACTAGCTACTGAAATCTAAAACAAGACACTAAAAAAAGACCAAAGATTTTGGTTGTTTGAACATAGGTGATCGCGAAACCCCGCTCTCTCGAATCCTTTAATTTTTGTATCGTTGTACGTGCCTAGCTTCTAAGCGAGAATATAATTCAATTTAATCATAGAATTATACGAGTGATTGAAACAGATGCTTCGAACTTCTCGACCTCGGTTAAATGGACATTCTAACACTAAGAATTTTATTAATTTTTCCGTCAATACGACCAAAATCTAAATTATTTTTTTTTGCCCTCATTGATTCTGTCGTTTTGCCTTTCGTAAGAAGTTTCTAATGTGCAATTCGAGCACTTCGAATAACACTCGATAAGTTAAATCTTTCTTATTAATTATTTTTATAATGTGCAATTATTATTTTTATAATAATCAATTTATGAAGACGATGGTTATTCCATTTTCCCACAATCGGTTTTCATGTCGAACAAATGCAATGCTTTCGTATCGTATTTGGTTGTTCCGGGAGCAATTTATGCCGTTCGGATAAATAATTTAATCATATTTTTATTAAATTTGTTTAGGATAAAAATCTAATTAAAGATCGAGTTTCAGATAAATAGTCCAAATCAGATATGAGGTTTTAAATAATATTTTTTTATCCGGACGCGATGATCTTCCTTCTAATGTCTTAATATCAATTTTTTTTAAAAAAACCTTAAACTTTTTTTTGAATTATTTACCTAAAATTCAGGCTTTTTACTAAATTTGTTTTCTATAGTTTTTTTTAGCATCGATGATGACAAGCTTACCCTTTCCAAACAAAATCAAAGTGTTATAATTAGTGGTGGGCGTCGGATCAGATTGGTTCGGATTGTTGTCGAACCAATCCGATCCGATCCTCATCCCCATCCCCATCCCTTTCGGCTGGGACCCGACTTCCCGCTGTTCGACAATACAATATGTTATCCATCTACAATATGATTGACATGCTACGACAACAACTGAATACAACGACAAACTTCAATTTTCAATATAATGCAAATTATAGGGTAGACGACGAAATCTAACCTGAGACTTGAAGACAGAGATCGTCGGCACTCGGCAGTCGGCAGTCGACACTCGACAGTAGGGGTGGACTTCGGCAAACAAGAAAAATGAAGGGTTCGTGTCGCAGGAGTCAGTCGATCGTCGGGAGTCGGGAGTCGGGACTTCAGAAAGGTTTCGAGACTTTCGATTTGGGGATTTCAGAATTTCGAATTGGGACTCTTTAATAATCGGCAATCCGATGTTCGGATCGGATCAGATCGCATTGAATCTGATAACGATCTGATCCGATAAACGATCCGACTTTCGGATCGAAACTCAATTTTGCCGACCGAATATTGTTGCTCGATCCGACCTGATCTAATCCAAACCGATTGGATTGTCGGATTGGGTCGGATCCGCCCAGCCCTATTTATAATTGATTGAATTATTAAATAAATCCGAAAAAATAAAATAAATTATTTATTTGAATATAATGCAAATATCTTGGATATTTGCAATATTTTAATCCTAGGTCGTACGTGAACGACAACCATAGTGTCATCAATGTATTTAATAACATCTGGCGGACATTTTTCTCAATTTTATTATTATTTTAATTATTTCAACCAAACAATAAATCATTTTGAAGTCAAATACTTATTATTTTAACCATAAATAGTGAGAGCCACGTGGTTTAGATATTCGAATAATTTAATCATAAAATATAATTAATTTGGGAATACAAAGAAGATAAGAAGCTTCTATGAATGGACTAAGCCGATAACCTTAATCGTACTTTCCTCACTAATCATGTTATTATATTCTTAATTAAGTATTATTTTTTTTATTTAAATAAAAACTTTTATTTAATTATTTCTGATCTCGCGATAGCGTTGGATCAGAACGATGACGTCATTCTCCAAAATCAACAGTGAAGAGTCAGTGGAGAGGGGAGTGGGCCACAAACGTGTCAAATAATGATTGGGCAGAGGATACTAAGGAAAGCTGGAGGAGCTTCGAGGTTTACCGGTGCGACCGGCTACAAACGGTGGAGATAGAATTGATGGTTACCTGAATTGGTAATATAAGATGATAAGAAAAAGTGGATTTTTAAGGTAGAAGCCAGAAGGATTACCCGTTGGGGAAGGCGCCTCCACTGCCACCTGTACGTCATCTTCCGACCACTTTCTTAACCGTGTTTGAAACCGAACTAAATACGTGCGTGCCTGCTGATGTCGAATAATAATTTATAAAATAAATATAATAAGTATTTGTGAGGTTAAAATTTAATTTAGACTCGAGTTTTAAATATATAGCCTAATTCATGCATGAATTTTAAAAAAATATATTTTAGACTGTAATTTATAGAATAAATATAATAAAACAGAATTTAGTTTTAGGCGGATAGCCCGATTCAGGTCAAAGTTTTAAAAAAAACATATTTTGAGTTCTTTAAACGTCTGAATGATAGTTTGTGCGTCCGTATCGAACACATGCGGACGTACTCACCCTCCTTCGGACGTCTGATGATTTTTTTTTTAATTTTTTATTAATTTTGCTAAGAAAATCTTATTGGAATGACGTTAAATTTCTATCACGCATTTGCACCAATAAAAGAGATTATGACATAAAGTTTAAAAAATTCTCGACATTTATACAATTTATTATATTTTTTATAATATTAAGTTGTACTTTAATTATATCAATTGTTATTTAACATGTTAGTATATATATACACGAACACAGCTTCACTGTCAGGGAAATTTAGTGTCATGGACGCACATTGTACGCTTGGACACCGTTTTGCTATTATTCATACCTAAATATTTTGATTTTATAGTCGATTCTGATTATACCCTTTAATTACGATGATAGTTGTAGTGTATATGTTGAATCTTATCACTATTTTTAATGGATACCGTATTGTTGCATTATTTGTCGATTTTCAATTTGATTGACTCATTTCGTCGATTAATGACAATAAAAAGGCTATAAAGATTACAATTTATGAAAACCATTGTTTTCGTATAGGTCGACAAAATCGATAAATAATACCTAAATTATCAAATCTAGTTCAAAATAAACTAAATCGTAACAATTAAGTGTCTATTAAAATTATGGTAAATTTTAAAATATTTATATTATAAGTTTTGAAATTTCGTTCATCTGTTACATATATCTTTATAGTTCGCGGAGTATATTGATACGTACAATTGACTTTGTTATATTTAGAAAAATTAAAACTATGTTTAAAACGACGACTCGGCTAATAAATGCGTACGAAAATATAAATCGAATAGTCAACTATTTCATTGCATATGCATGAGTGACTTTTGTATTAAGAATGGTAAATGATTTATTTGTATGCAATTAGGTCTTCCAAACCCTAGCCTTTTTAATTATTTATGAATTTTTTGAATATATTATTTAATTTAGTTATTTTTCTAGTGAGTCAACGTGCGCATAAAGATAACCGAGTATCGCACATGAAATTACAAAACCGAATCCCGAACTACAACTTTCGGGTCGGTTCACTTCGACTAAAAATCATTTGTTTGGTGTTTAAATTTTGTTTTTCGGTTATTTTTGTATCTTTCAACTAACGTGAAGATCAAATAGAACTCAATAAATAAAATAAAATAAAAATAAATATTTATTTTTTAAATAAAATAATAAGAAATATAATCAAAAGTATATTTATTATTCTAATTTTTAAATTAAATTTCTATTAATTTTTTTTTAAAATAAACGAATCAATCCAAGGAGAACCGAATTGTTTCGATCGTCGCACAAACATATGTCCGGGAACATTTAATTCATTACTTATTTTAATTGATTCTAGGAATTTTAGTTGATATTCTAAAAAAATGAATATAAAAATTAAAGCCATCATCCCGGAAAACGCAAGAGCTCAAAAATCAACTGGCACGGTCAAAGAATGACAGACTTAGAACGAGAGTCAATATTTAAAATCCGATGGTCGCAGTGTAAAAATTTAATTTTCCAATATAAGGTTGCTCTTTGTGGACGATAGATAGACCTCTTATTTTTGAACTGCTAAATTACTGGGATTTATTTATTCACATAGAGTGGGCAAGTGAGGATTGTGGGAAGAGGTATTTTGACTTTTTGAAACAGAGCTCAAAAATCAAGTCCTGGTTTGGCAAAAGAAGCACGCAAGATCAAACCCCATTTCCTAGGATTTTGTTATTTCCCATGATATCCTTTCCGACATCCTTCTCATCGTCTTGCAGTTTCAAAAGAGTCAACTTGGTCAACTTTTCCGGTAAGAACAGCTTATATTTATTTATTGGATAAAAACTCAAATCAGTGATAAATCATATTACGCACACCGGAACTAAACCGGTTCAGAAGAGTGGAACTAGACCGGGCCTAATGATTAATTTATTATAATTTTACTAATTAATTTTATTGAACACCCTAAACATTTATGCTATTGAACACCCTAAATTAAGTTAATTAAAGTTTTTTAATTTAGATAACAATATCTTTATAATTCTAAAATTGAATCTCAATGTCAAAGACATAAATTTAAGAACATCATTAAAGTTAAAGGACATTGTAACTAAAATTATATTTAAATTTTATTTTTAAAATAAAATAAAGTTAAAATTAAAAAGCCGTAGCCATCCATCCCCCCGGCCCCTACCCAATTGCTCTATATTTTAGGCGTAGCTGAGACTCATAGGCGTGCCTACTGCCCATTATTCAACCCAGCCTTTTTTTTTCTTTTTTTATTATATTAATTAATTTATAAAATTAATTACCCAACCTAATTTCATTTTAAAATAAAATTAAAATTAAAAATAATGTTTTTGAATTTTTAAATTCAGCACGGAAATTCAAAATTTTAGTTTCAGTCTGTTCTGATTTCAAATTGATTTAATTATTATATTTAAATTAAAATATAATAATTAAATATATATAGGGAAGGGAAGGCTGTTCCCGCCGACGAGACCAGACAAGAGGAAAGAGCTCCGAGCAGGCTGGGATAGAGAGAGAAGATCTCTAACTTCCGTAACAATATCGGCGACCGGTGACCCACCCAGCCGGTTTCCAGAGAGAGAAAATGTTTATATATTCCGCCCTCTTAATACGGGTCTGAAATGTTCTCTTCACACGTCCCATCTCCTTCTTTTCTCGCTTTCTCTCTTCCTCTTCTTTCTCTTTCTCTCTGCATTCGGAAACGGATTTCTGGAGATTACGCGCTGTTATGGATGCTTGGCTTATCGCTGTTTTCTTTAGTGCTGCTGCTTAAGCTGAATCAGCTCGAAGTATCGTCGGGCTAGCCGGTTTTTTCTTCTGTGCTAGTGACAGGCGATTTCTCTGCGGAGCAAGGGAGATCGTAATTGTTTCTTTTCATTTTTGTACGTGACTTCGTTGTTGTCGCTGTCTCTCCCTCTCGCATACTATGTTGAGTTTGTAGTTTAAGTTTGTGTACCATACGCTTTAGTCTCTTTCACTGTCTGATCATTTGGCTTTCTTGTTCCGATTGTGCGCTTACTTGCCTATTATTGTAATTTTTAGGATTATTGATCATTGGTAGCTCATAAACTTGGATCGGATGCTTCATTGCTAATATAGAGTAGAAGCTCCTTCAAGGTTGAGTAGAGTGAAAGCTTGCTAGCATCGGAAATAATTCTTTAGAGAGTAGGGTGAAACTATGTTGGATCTTAATGGCAATGTCATCACGACCGATCCGACTCAGAATAATGAATCTATTTTGTCGATTGAGAAGCTCCCTCGTGGTTTGATGAACCGAAGGGATGAATCAGAAACATCCAATTCCTCGATTGTCAGTGCTGATGCCTCTAGTAATGGATACGATGAAGACTCGTCCTCTACACGCGTTGTTGATGCGGTGGTTACATTTAACTTTGACATTTTGAAGACTGGGAAGGGGAACGATGTCGTAACGAAGGAGTTCTTTCCAACAACTGGAGCTTCTTCTGGAGTCGAGTGGAATTTAGGGAATTGGCAGGGCCAGAACTCGGCTTCTTCTTCTAGGAAGAATTGGGTCGACCTAGCATTTGATCACGGAGGCTCCGGAAATGACTTGAGAGTGGTTCAGCCACAACCAGTTAAAAAGAGCAGGAGGGGACCGAGATCTCGGAGCTCACAGTATAGAGGTGTTACGTTCTACCGGCGAACTGGGCGATGGGAATCCCATATATGGTTTGTCACTTGGATCGAATTTTATATTTCATTGTTCCTATTTCATATCAGACGAGTTTCGCCATCATTTTGTTTTATAAATTAAGTTTCGGTTCCATTGGATTCTTGCGTATTTCCGCTGAATTCTATTCATTCTAATTTTTGTTTGCTTGTTTGTCTATAGGAATTCGCTCATTTTAATTTTTTGTTTAAGGTTTTGACCCATCTGTTGAAAGAATGAATACTTTAGTTTCATATTTCTTTACTATTTCCTTTGTAACGATTTCTTCACTTGCACAGGGACTGTGGGAAGCAAGTCTATTTAGGTATGCATTGACCCCTATATTAAATTATATTTTAATTTTTTTGCTATAAGACTAGAATTTTCCATCGACGGAAAACGTGATTAATATATGTTTGGATTTCTTTTAGGTGGATTCGACACTGCACATGCTGCTGCTAGGTAAACTTAGATATGTTTTAGAAAAGCCCGCCAAGCTTGGAGCTTAGATGACTGTTTGAACAAACGTTAAGTGTTTTTTAACTGAATTCAGAGCATATGATCGAGCTGCTATAAAGTTCAGAGGCGTTGACGCAGACATCAATTTTGTTCTCAGTGACTATGAGGAAGAGTTGAATCAGGTTGATTACCGTGCTGTTCTTTGAAGTTCTTTCACTTTGGATTTACATATTTGGAAAATGATTGGTCTTCTAATTCGTTCTAATATGGATAGCAGATGAAGAATCTTAGCAAGGAAGAATTTGTTCACATACTTAGACGTCAGAGCACAGGTTTTTCAAGGGGTAGCTCAAAATATCGAGGTGTGACGCTGCACAAGTGTGGTCGATGGGAAGCTAGAATGGGACAGTTCCTTGGCAAAAAGTGAGCACCCTATATCAACTCTAATTTCATTTAGGAGTGTATTCAGAATTTAGTTGCCTATTCATATTAGTTGGGGATGGTTGTATAAGAATTCCTTGTAGATTGGCCGTGCTTTTTCCATGCGCTTGGGCGAAAAAAGTATAACACTGTTTGAAGTAAGGGACTGGGGATGGTGTTTCTTTATCATTTAGGTTCCCATCCTTGCATGCAGGTATATATATCTTGGGCTATTCGACAGTGAAGTAGAAGCTGCAAGGTCCTAGATCATAAAATTTTTCACTCTACGTTACTGATATTATTACCCCCTGAATTCTCAACCTAATTAGGGTCCATCCAACTCGTGTCTCTCTTTTGATTTAATGAATATTAGGGCTTATGACAAGGCGGCTATCAAATGTAATGGAAGAGAGGCAGTCACTAATTTTGAGCCTAGCACGTACGAGGAGGAGATGATTTCAGAGGGCAGTAATGAAGGTATTTTCTTGTGCTGGATTTTTAATTCATGCTGATTTCAGACAGTTTATTTTCCCTTAGATTTGGATTTTTTCAAATGTAGGTCGCGAAATATTGCTTGATCTGAATCTAGGAATATCACCTCCCTCAGTTGACATTCCCAAGGAAAATGAAGGGCGATTACAAGTTAACACTGGCCCCTATTATGTACGCAATGGAAAGAGTTCAAGGGTAATTGTTGTATTGTGTTGTCTGATGTTTATATTTTTTTACATCGTGGGTGATGTTTCGTAGATTTCTGTTTGATCAAAATGTACCCAGAAATTATATAACTTCTAATTCAGCAGATGGAAAACCATGCTCATGCAATGTCTGGTGATCCTCCTATGGCCATGAAAGGGCTAGTAATGACATCAGAGAACCCGCCCTTTTGGAACAATTTCCATCCAAATAACTTTCCCAATGAGGTAAGTTTCTCTTTCACGTCTCAAATCCACTAAGCTAACGTCATATTTAGTAAAGTAATAATTCTTCTGGCCGAATTTCCAATTATAGCATACACAAGACTTTCCATGCCTATATATCCTGCGATCTGAATTTGTACTGATCACTTCATAGACACCCCCCTCGTGTTTTCTGTTACAAAATTAATTTAATAATTGCAAATCTAATGGAAAATTTTGTTTTTTAGTATTTACCGCATGTTTGGGTCTGAATAATGTTGTTCTTGTTTTTCTTTTCAGGAAAGACCGTCAGAGAAGAAACTTGCATTAGGTTCTTCTCGAGGACATCCCAACTGGGCATGGCAAATTCACGGCCCCGTCCGTGCTACCCAAACGCCACTATTCTCCAATGCAGCATCATCAGGATTCTCATTTTCAGCCACCCCTTCCCCTGCTGCCATCCCTCCTTTGAATCCACCCTCTTCCACGCCACTCAATCTCTCTTTCACAAAATCACCAGCCTTCAACTCCACGCCATATCATTTTCAAGCGAAGCCTCCACCGGCACCGCCATAACCGGTCAGTATGTATTAGATTTACCATCTAATTACAGTATTCACCTTCCGATTTATTTGTGTGATTGAAATGGTGATCGATATCCACTATGACTTCCCCTGCTGGCATATCATATTTCTTGTTTGATAGCATGTTAGTATGAACAATATTGTTGATAACCTTCTCCGTAGTCTCTATAATCAAATCCCGTAGTCTGAATCAGCTGGAAATATGATTTTATTTGCCTTTTTGTACTGCTGGAAAATTCTGGGTATTTTTTTTTTTTTTTTTTCTATTTTTTAATCAAACAACAAGAGAAATAGGTAGATGACTGATGGGTTGTGTCTGAAATTAAATATTCTAATGGGGGTCTATAACTTTTATTTGCTCAAATTTGGAGACAGACAATGATTCCTTAAAGGAACAAATGTCGAGGTTCCTTCTAGTTTTGGATAACTCTGGAAATAAATAATCAAATTCAGACCACATTTGTTGCAATAATTGACCAATATTTTCTCATATTTTATGTTTATTCTTGGAAGTGAAATTCATCAAATTTATGGGACCCACATGGATTTTTCAGGTCTGATTTACAAGATCTCCCTGATTGAACTGAGTAGAGAAAACAACTGGTTTCTTTCTCTCTCGTTGAGCTTGTGGAAGGTTTTTGTTTTTCTGATACGATAACCTCTCGGTTTTGATCGCGGATCAGAAATGTCAATATGATTAGGGTTTTTTGTTAGAAATGCAAAACTCATTGTACTGTTTCTTTTTGCTCGAGAATTTTCACGTAATTCAGTATCAGATGATGTCCGATGTCTAGGATTAGAAATGTTTCGATGTCATTGCTGCTTGAGTTGTGGTTAGCTTCACTTTGTCGCTTCCATCTTGTTTTGTCGTGGGCTTTGGATAAGCTTTGGTATATCTATATATCCCGGTGGCCTTCTGATCGATCGGAAAATCTAAAATTCTGCTGTGATGAGAGAGATATTTGAATCAAAATCGAAATCTCCTATCACTCTCGGGTGAACTACATTGAGAAGAAAAACTTAGAGTAACTTCTTGAGACATCAGGTTAAAGTCTTCTATCTCTGGACTGCTGAGTTATCATGATTAATTCCCACACATGCTATCAGGCTGGGTGTGAGGACCTTGAGGGCGAGAAATTTTACTCTTTTTTTTTTACTGCTGAGTTATCATGATTAACTTTCACACATGCTATCAGGTCGGGGTGTGAGGACCTCGAGGGCGAGAGATTTTGCTTTTTTTTTGTACAAAAAAAAAACTTGATCCCATGTCCAGGCCAGGACTGCCAAATGCGCGATGAAGATCACTATTGTTTAACATTGTCTTCCGATCGATTCATTGATTGCACTATAACATGCTTTGAGCAAGTTCAATACGATATAAAATCAAAAATTGACGCAAAACTTAAAATTGATTTTTTGATACAACCTCAAAAAATTTTAGTTTAATAATATTTTTCATTTAAAATAATATGTTTAATTCAAATTTTCTTTCAGTTTAAATTTAAACATAAATAAAAACTATTTCTACCAATATTTAATCATAAAATAGAAAAATAAATAAAACTATTTTTATCAGATTTTTCATTTTTATATATTAATAAGAGCTCAAACTTTATCCTGCCTCTCAGTGTCTGTCCCTACCTTCAGAGTTCACGATAATACACGATAAACTAAAGCAAAAGAATGCTGCAACAGAGAAAAAATACATCAATCCCCGAGTTATTTCGTCGATAATAATTTCAGTTAGTCGGAGAATTACTACTAAGGTTCAAATCCAGACCAGCAAGAGGAGATAAAAAATTAAAAAAGATAATAATCAAGACAGTAAGAGTAGTAGCAAGATATGAAGGAATAAACCCGAGGAAAAATCGAGACAGTAATCAGACGAATTCAATCGTAATGCTAAGTAAAATCTTCAAGGTCGGTGGGCAATGAAGAATCAATACCTGTTCTAGAGAGAGAGAGAGAGAGATTACTCCGGCTTTTGCTTCGAAGACTGGCTTGAACTCGAAATCCCGAATCCATTCGTAAACCTTCCAACAAATTTAAGCATTTCATCGATTAGAATCACCGGAAGAGAAACCGCCAACACCAAGAGCCATTCGTTAAAGCTGAGAGGAACAATGCTGAATATTTGAGCGAGGAAGGGGACATAGAGGATCAAAAAGTGCAACCCAAATGAGACCGACATGGCGAGAAGGAGCCAAGGATTAACCCATGGGGGCATCATAAGAAGACTTCCATCTTCCGAAAGGGCATTAAGGGAATTGAACATCTCAATCGCCACCAACACCGAAAGAGAGAGTGTAGAGGCCTTAATTTTACCCGATTTGAAGTATTCACACGGGTTCGAGTCGAAATTGAAGAGTTGACTGCCCGCTGAAAAGGGCGAAACCGTAAATCCTTCCCACGAAGAGCACTGATCCCAGCTAGCCAGTTGAGAGTAGGAAACAAGACTATGTCCATCTCCACTCAAGTCAATGCCTAAGAATGAGGAATGTGTGTACCAGATGATAAAAACTCCAACAGTTGCTATCCCCACGTAGAGTCCGATAACCTGAATCAAAACTTCGATTTTAGTTTTTGAAAACAGTTTTCCAGCACTAAAAAGAGCTAAAGAGCTTTTTTAGTACCAGATAGCGGAATAAAATCCAAGCTGTAATCAATGAATCATTGCTTCTTCTTGGTGGCTTCTTCATTATATCTTTGTCTGGAGGATTGAAACCGAGGGCGGTCGCCGGAGGCCCATCGGTCACGAGATTCACCCAAAGAAGCTGAACCGGTATCATGCCTTCAGGAATGCCTAGGGCAGCTGTCAAGAATATGGAGGCAACCTCACCAATATTCGACGAAATCATATACCTGCATAAACATTTACGAATTGATAAGGTAAAGAATGCAACACAAATGATGCAAATATGATAGCTTTTTATTTGATATTATTAGTATATAATTAGAGGGGTAATTTTAGTATTATCTTTAGAGTTGTTTTTTTTATAAATAGTTGCATTAATGGATGTAATATCTAATTTTTGAAAAATATATGCGACGGAACCCTCTCTAATAGAGAGTTTTTTTTTTCTTGGCAAGTCTGTGGTCACAGGAATGACCTCTCGCCTGACCGAGGAGTCGAGCATGTTTTGTGCTCAACAACAAACTGATTCATTTCCATGCCCAAAGAAATGAAACCCACGAAAAGAAATAGATGGAAAACTCCCTAACAATCTTATATTAGCACTTTATAAAAATTCTTATGTAGAACAAATGGCAAAGGAAACATATGATCGATGAAGATGAACACAATTAATTAATCGAAGTGGCAGAGATTTTCTAAAGGATGAAGTGGGAGATGATCCAAAGAAATCATCACATCTTAGGCAAATAAAAAACGACCAACATTTTCACTAACCTAATAAAAGCCTTCATATTGTTGTAAATTGATCTTCCTTCACCAACTGCAGCAACTATAGAGCTGAAATTATCATCTGCAAGCACCATGTCAGACGCTTCCTTTGCAACCTGAAACCAGCATCGTTGATCAGGCCGAAACAACGGTGGATGTGGAAGAGCATATAAAAGACCATTCAAAACAATTTTTAATCTTTTGATTTTGTAACCTTATAATATAATTTATATTTTGCAACAAAAAATAGTGAATTAAATAATAGTAAGCAAGTACTTCAGTCCCAGCAATGCCCATCGCTATCCCAATATCTGCTAATTTCAAGGCAGGTGCATCATTAACTCCATCTCCGGTCATTGCAACAACTTCATCATCCTCTTTAAGCAACCTCACGATCTCTTGTTTATGCCTAGGTTCAGCACGAGAGAACAAGAGCCCTCCACTTTGGGCCAAATGAATTTTCTGACTTTGATGGTTCATATCTATGAATTCTCTTCCTGTTAAGCTTTTTGAGACAGTATTTTCATGAAATGCAAATACGCCTATTTCACGGCAAATAGCTTCGGCAGTATTCTTGTTGTCTCCGGTTATAACCATTACACGAATTCCTGCAGCTTTGCAGTCTTCGATAGCTTGGCGTACTTCTTTCCGAGGAGGATCCTTCAATGATTATAACAGAATTTAGATTCTTCCCAAATTTTAAAAACTTTGCCACTAAAAAATTGCAAAAAAAAAAACACACAATACTAACCCTCAATCCAACTAAACCAACAAATATCAGATTGCTCTCAATCTCTGAATAGTTGGATGGGTTAAGTAAAAGCTCATGAGCAGGATGCTCTTCGTCTCCATTGTATTGTGAAAACTCTCCAAGTTCTTCCTTATATGCAAAACCCAAACATCTTAATGCACCCATCGACATTTCATGGAGGCTTTCTAGGATAACATTTTTTGAATTGTCATCCAGTTCTGCAACAGAGCCATCAAGCAACTGAATGAATGAACTTCGTTCCAAGACATTTTCCACTGCACCCTGCCATATTTAAATGATCAGCATAAGTTCATCTATAAAAAAAGAAGTAATTAAAAGATGAAGAGTGGACAATAGCTCCAATATGAAGCATTAAAACGTTGTTCATCAGTTTATGTGGCATCTTTCTTATTGTTTGCATCAATTATTTAAATAGCCAGTGTTATTGGTGTCAACTGTCAGTTGAAAAAGCTCTATCACAACCATTTCAATTATTAGATTACTCAAAGATTTGAAAGTCACAAGCTAAAAAACATTAAAAAAGAGGAAAAATAGGACATCCTGGAGCAAGAAATAAAAGGAATACCTTCACTAGTAATAAATTTTTCCCTGAGCTGGAACAAGCAATTACTCCCATAGATTTTCGATCTCGATCAAACTCCAGTGTTGCAATCCTACGTTCAATTTTTTTCCATTGTTGACAGCAACCTTAGTTTCCATCATATGAGAACGTCAGTGCCCCCCTAATGAGGAAAAAATGAAACTTCTATATTAAAAAATCATACGTAGTATATCGCCATGAGCAGAAGACTGTAACCCAGACCCATTTCCTTCAGGAAGTCCCATTTTTTCCACCAAAACCTGGAAATAGAATAAATAACATAATTATGAAACATGCATAACAAAACTTATCTCAAGTGCTTCTACTGCAACCAGAAATTTTTTTGGTGATTCGAAAAAAACAGTTAACTGAACTTAAAATCATTATAATAAGGATAGATAAAGAACATTCCAAAACAACAATCGCAATACAGTGTTAAGAATGCAACGGCAAATAAAAAAATACAGAACCAGGGCTTATTGAAAAGGACATAGAAAGTAATTGATGGTGGTTCTTCACCTTCAATGCTGCTTCAGTGGGCATGCCATTGGCAACAAAATGATTTCCAGTTTGTTCAACACCAGCATCATTACAAATAGCCGAAATCTTTGCAATAATTTGAAGATTAGCATCCATTTTATTTGGCCAGCCAAGTACTTTTCCATCAAAAGGATTATAAGTGGTCCCTTCAACCTCAAAGCCCCGAATGGTACCAGGTCTAGAACCAATAGCTACAAGCTTTGCCACAGCCATCTGATTGGTTGTCAAAGTACCTGTTTTATCAGAGCAAATGACAGTTGTACAACCAAGAGTTTCAACACTAGGCAACTTTCGAACAAGTGCATTCTTTTGAGCCATTTTTCGTGTGCCAAGTGCCAAGCATGTTGTTATAACTGCTGGTAAACCTTCTGGAATAGCAGCAACAGCCAAAGCTACAGCAATCTCAAAGTAATATGTGCACTTCTCGAAGGAGAATTTAAAGTTCCTAGGCCATCCATCGATGTATTCCCAAGTGAGAAAGTATTTCACATTGATAAGCCAAACAAGTGCACAAATCACTCCAATGATAATAGTTAAAAGCTCTCCAAACTCATTCAACTTTTTCTTTAATGGAGTGTCTTCTTCGTTCAGTGATGCTTCTTGAATCTGTGAATGTACCTTTCCTATTTCGGTGTTCATCCCAATATGGGTAACTAAGCATATGGCATTCCCATTCACTACAGTTGTCCCAGAAAAAACCATACATTTCTTACCTTGAATGTCGGTATTTTCAGGCACAACCTTGACAGTTTTGCTTACTGCTTCACTCTCCCCTGTCAATGACCCTTGCTCAATCCTGAAAGTAGAGCTTATTAAACTCAAAACCCGCATATCAGCAGGCACTTTATCTCCAACCTTCAATTCCACTATATCACCAGGAACAAGTTCCTTTGCAGGAAAATTTGGGAGGCGTTTACCATGTCGAATCACAGTTGCTTGTTCTGACTGAATTTCTTTCAAGGCTTCCAATGCTTTCTCAGCATTACTCTCTTGCCAAACCCCCACAATTGCATTTACTATCAAGATCAAGAAAATTACAATTGGTTCCACAAATGCAGTAATCTCCATCTCCCCCCCTTCATCCCCATCATACCAAGCAAGAATAAAAGATACAACTGCAGCAACTAACAATATTCTAACAAGGGTGTCATTGAACTGTTCCAAAACTAATTTGAAAATTGAAGTGCCTTCGTGTTTTTCCAATTCATTCCAACCATATTTCTCTCTCCGTTTGATAACCTCCTCTGTCGATAACCCAAGATTTCTGTTCACTTGGTACTCATCTTCGCACTCTCGAACATCCTTTGCCCATGCAGCATAACCTTCTCGATTGAAGGAGTCGACATCAGGGCTTTGCTTTCTCCCATAGTCTTCCCCTCCTTTACCCATTGACTTGGATAACCTATTGAATCAAAGTGCAAACTTTTCGGGTTTCTGAGACTAAAATATAAAAAAAGGTGAGTTAAACACATGATTAGCAAGATCTTCAAACTAATCATGCAAACAAAGCACAAAAGTCCTAGGCATCCCCTATGATCATCGATTTTTATGAAAAATTAAAATGCACCCCTGTATGCAAGACTCGATTAGGTCATTCACTCAAAGAATAGAAGTACATAAACATCCCCATAATCTCAGATCACGGGTTCCAAAGTCCCCTCCTCCGAGAAACCAATCAGAAAATCGAAACAAAATGAAACAGAATGCGATTACCAGATTTTGGCAGAGCTTGGCGTCGAAGCTTTATGTTCTTTGCCTCTGAGCTCTAATGGCAACGGAGAGAAATAGAGAATAAAAAATATGCTTCTGATTTCTGCCGTTCTGGAAAACTTTCAAGCCGATTCAACTGGTTAATTTAGAACCCTCGCAGGCACTCAATATTTACGTCATTCGTCCAATTAAATCAAGCCGCGTGGCTAGAATGACGATGAAAAGGTTTGTTCGAAAATAAGTTAAACATTAACGTTAATTTTATTTAGCTCAACAAACTAATTCGCCGTGGCAATGTTCTAGTGGTCTAAGGGAAGAGATTAAATAGACCGGTTTCCAGCAGATTAAAGTTGCTTACGAAAATCAATCATAGGGATTAATGTTTAGTGTTAAACATTTCCTTCTGTCCCATATGTTGTAGCGAGGCCCAAAAATTAAATATAAATTAAATTAGAATTATTAATTTTAATTTAATCTTAATTTTAATTTTTTTAATTTTAGTTTAGTCTGATTTTTAACACACGGCTGGTTCGATTTTATGTTTTTTAACCTTTAAAACCATGAACCGGCCCATGAATATTAATTTTAAATCGGCTCAATCTGTTACTTATATTTAGGGGTGGGCACGTGCCGGGCCTGATCGGTTTTATTTCTAAATAGAACCAGAATCAGAACTCATGATTCTATGTTTTTGGAACTGTCACAAGAATCAACAATTCTAGTTACGTTCTGATTTTATTCCAAATTTTATTTTATATTTAAAAAAATTAAAATATATATTTTTATTATATTTCATTCATGTTTTAAATAACTTTAGATTTATAAGCAATTTTAAAATTTATATCAGAGTTTATTAAAGTTTGGGTCAGATTTTGGTTAATTATTGAATTTTTTTTACCCACGATTCTAGTTTCGGTTTCACAATTTTTCACTGCTAAAAACCGACACTAGCTCATCAATCATGAATTTTTAAATATTCAAATCAAGAACAGATTGAAACTGACCGTTCAAATTTAGTTCACCATTCAAATCTGGTGTAGTGCCACCCTCCTCCACAAACCTTCCGAACCACGCCCGCCTCTTTTCCGAGCGATATTTCTCTTTTTCCATTTCCATCCTTATTGCGCCGCACTAGTTTGTCGAGACCACGATTATCTGGTCACTCGGGTGCGTGTTTAGCTAGTCAAAATCCAACTATCTTCTTGATAGCGCGGCCTTGACCATCGAGCATACATTTTTCCACGATAAGTGGAACATTACTTGATCCGCGTTGTGCTAACCTCACGGTTGCACATCAGGGCACCAGTTCATCAATCATGATTTTTTAAAAATTAAAATAAAGCCAATTTTAGTCCGGATAAAACCCGGTTTAGTCCATCCTTACCTATATTTTTTTAATGCCAAAACCAGCCTAGCACGACCGGGTCCAATTTTCCCGCGGGTAGGCTCCAGTTTTCCCCCTATCCTCTTCGTGAGAGAGTTCGCGCATAGTTTGCAATGGCGCCATTGAAATCGCTGGAGCGAGATTACCCAATATTGAACGCTGATTTTCAGAGCTTCTGCGCATCCCATGTCATTTTCTCTGGTACGCTTCACTCTTCTTTCATCCGCATTTCATTCTATACCTATCCCTTCTTGTTGCTGATGTGACTCTTCATTTTTTTTTACAGTTGAAGATTTCCTTTTACATGATATCTACGAGTTAGCTGCTTTTGCAGAGCAACTTCCGACATCGGAGAGATTGAAGCATGTATGTGTTTCCATTTCCGGTCGAAGCTTTTCTTGTAGTTATTCTTTTTCCATTTGACTCAAGATCCTTTTTGGGGGAATAGGGTATCACTCAATTGCTTTCAATCATAGATTCTCAGAATCAACCATGGATGAACGGAATGGAGCTGTTGGAAGACGCTGAACGAAATAAACATTTCTTGTCCACTGGCTTCGAAGGGTATTTCACTACTTAATGTCTTAATTTGTTGAAATTTCAGTGACTTATTTTGAGACATTGTTTTTGTTCTTGTTTCTATGAACAAGGATTGATGCGCTACTATTTGGGGGATTACGCCAAGGGCAGTTAACCGAGCTTGTTGGCCCTTCATCTTCTGGTAAAACCCAAGTAAGTGTCATTTTGGTCAATCATTTGAGTGCAAGAGAGATCTCCAATTAAATCTGACGATGATATTTTTGCACACTGGCTGATATTCTTATTCATATCAAACTCAGGTTTGTCTAAAATCTGCTGCAAATGTTGCCATGAAGAACACATCAAATGTTTTTTATTTAGACACCGGGAACTCATTTTCTCCTCAACGGATATCTGAATTTGTTCACCAGATTTCTGATTCTGCTGTTGATAGGGTAAAACAAGCAAAGTTTTTTTTGGGACAGCTACACTTTCCTATATTCTTTACCATTCTTCTATATTTTGTTGCTAGGTTAAACAAGGAATGCTTGAACAAGTCATGAGCCGCATACTCTGCCACTCCGTTTTTGACATCTTTGAAGTGTTCAATGTGTTGAATCAGCTAGAGTGCAATTTGAGATCTCGGGTTTGTATCGAATATAATATATGCTTACTATACTAGCTTATGTTTAATGAATATGTGGAGATTCTATCAGAGTTCTGCAGATCTTCATCTGGAATTGTTGATTATCGATTCAATCTCCTCGTTAGTTACGCCAATCCTCGGAGGCGGCAGTTCACTGGGTATGTACCTTCTTGAACATAGATCCTCCATTTATCATTTAATAACGTGGGCATGTTCTATGCATTTTGAAAAAAAAATCTGGATTATGCTTAGATGGATAAATGCAGGACATGCTTTGATGATATCTGCCGGATATCTGCTGAAGAAACTAGCGCACGAGTATAATGTTGCAGTCTTGGTGAGCTTGGCTCTGCGTGAAACTTTTTTAATCTTATAATTTGCCATTTTCTTTTATTTTATATGAAGAATTCATCGAATTCCTGAATTTCGTTATTAGACTCGTGAATTTCGTAAATTATGAAAAAAAGTTCATTATAATTAAATTGCCATTTTCTGTTTAAATTGCTCACCCAGATGTCCTTTGAGTTAGACAATCATCTTAGTCTATTCCAAGAGCCAATGCTCTCTCTCTCTCTTGTTCATGATACTGTGATTTTTAATCTTATAATTTGTCATTTTCTTTTATTTTAAGGTAAATAACAATTTAGTTCACAAATTATGAAAGTTGTTACAACGTATATCTTGAACTTTAAAAATTGTCAATAAATATCTTAAACTTTATTATAATTGCAACAGACACATGTCATCTCGTTTTTTTTTCTAGTTTTATGATGTCGATCAATTTGATTAGTTATTTTCGTCAATTTAGTAAATTTTAACGACTTGTCGAGAAATAAAAAAGATTTAACCGCATAAAAAACATAAATTTTCATAAAGTTATAATTTTTTAATTTCTTTCATTACCGTTTTTAAAAAAAAGTTATTAATTAAATAAATAAATATTGTTAAAATTAGTAGAAAAACATAATGATAAAGTGTTTGATGCAGTTATAGTAAAGTTTAAGGTTCGAAAGTATTTGTTACAACTATCTTTATAGTTAAGAATATAATTGATATTTGCTTTTTATTTTATATCAAGGATAAATTAAACTCTTGAATTAGAACTCTTGATAAGCCATTTTTTATCTGAACTGGTGAATGTGGATAAGGTAACAAATCATACAGTGGGTGGAGAAGGAGGTAAGTCGAAACCGGCCCTCGGAGAGAGTTGGAAAGGCGTTCCTCACGTAAGGCTACAGCTTACCCACGACCAAGGTGGCGCCATTTATAAAGCTTCAATAATAAAGCACACTTCTATGGTATGGCCTCTAGTTTCTTCTTGTTTCCCCTTACACATTTGTCAATGGAGGGGCGATCCTTGGTCATTTCCAAATTAGTGTAACTCTGAAGAAATCTCGTATATTCAGTTTTGAAAGAATTTTGTTGAAATTCTCCTACTCGTACAATAGTCGGTGACACTTCACTTGGCCTTTTTACCGGTCAGAATCCTCTACTGGTCAGAATATCTATATCCATAAAAAAAAAAAAGACTAAGGATTTGAATTCCCATGTTGTGAAAGGATGAATATGTCTCCATGTTACTGTTTTTCGATCGAGGTATTTGACCAGTGGAAGATTCTGACAAGTATGAAAGTCGAGCGAAATGGGAGGTGGGGAGCTGTGACATTTTTCTTTCAATTTGTCTGCAATAATCTTCAGAGTAAAAGCGACAGAAGAGAGCACTTTTTGCATAATTGGCTTTCTGAATTTATCTTCAGCAATTGAAAATGATGATATACTTGAACAGCTTGAGGTTTATACTTACGTTAGCTTCTTTCTTTCTTTTCAAAGTCCCCAGGAAAGTCAGCAACATTCACAGTGTCGTGAAAGTTTTGTGAAGAGGAAAGATCAAAAGATGACTGTCGAATCAAATTGAGGTCAATCCTTAGAACTCTATGAGTATTGTTCTATATAAACTATTATTATCATAGAATTGCTCTTATTTTCACTAATCTGCATTAAAACACGGTCGCTCGATTGTTCGGAAAGCTTCGAGCCATTGTCAGTTGTCACCCAAATTTGACTCACGGTCTCGATCCGACCCATAGCTTTAAGGTCGGGTCAGTGACGAGAATATAAAGTTTTTTTTTATTTGGTTGGATTGAATATAATTTTTAGAGTATCTATTTTTGCGAGTTATTTTTAAGTTTTATTTTTTATTTTTTATTTTACTAGTGTTTATTTATAATATATTATATATTTGATATTTCTTTTAATATTTGTCTAGTAAATATATTTTTAAGAGAATATATATATTTAAAAAAAAATTAATTAAACTAACAAAAAATCGACTCAATTCATACTTTATTAAATTATCTCTTTCTCTCTCTTCTATCTGAACCCTGGCTCACTGATTCTCTCTCCACGAAAAAAACTGCGTACAAAACTCTACAGATTTCCATTGTTCTTCGAGGTTTCTGCATTCTCAAATGGGCTGTCTTGGTCTTTGTATTATCAAGCGACAATAGAGTTGAGAAGGCTCGCCGGAGCTCATATCAGGTTAAATCAGACGACCTCTATCGGTTTTCCGACGAGACAGAAATAGCTCCAATTCTGTGATTCGTTGTTCTTCCGGTTGATTATTAAATTTAATGAATAAAAAATAAGAAAAATTTATCTGTTTTTTTTATAGAAATTATGACTGACTTTGAGAAGGACAAACAGTCACTAAATTTAATATATAACTTATAAATTTTTATGCTCTAAATGTCTAGTTTTTATTGGTTCAAACTTCAAGTCTTTTTTAGAACTGCAGAAGACGTTACGATCGGTTTTGTAACGAAATATCAAAAAAATTATTATGAGAATTTTTAAAAATAAATAATTTAAAATTATTATTTAATTTAATTATGTCATTGTTATTTGTGTACATGGACACATGAGGCACCGCAAAGAGAGAAAAAGTGCACGAAGTGAGATGCTCGCACGGGCATAGTTCAGTTGGCTCAGAGATGATAGATTGAGTACAAGAGCCTAGGTTCGACGTCTGTGCTGTCCTAGTGTGGGAGTTGTTACCTTCAATATCATGGTAACTCATTGGGATATCATGTAAAGATTTTTTATGTCTGGACCGCTGAATCACCGTAATTTAACCATATCACAAACTGTCAGACCAAATTGTGAGAGTCTTGGAGGCGAAGAATTTTGACTTTTGAGTACAAATGCATTAAGTGAGATGAGTATGGTGGGAAACAGGGGATGAAAATCAATAGCAGTCAAACAACGTGTAGTTTTCAAACTTGGGACCGTACGAATGCGTACTTGACAAAACTCAAAACCCTACCAAACATGGTCAAACATCTCCAAGAACACACAAATATCACGATTTCTCACTGGATCCCGGGCAAAACCGGCTCGTGCATGTTAGTAAAACCAAACCGGACAAAACAAAAAATGGTGAAATTGCTTTAGCCAGTTCAAAATCGAGGTTCATATTAACATTAGTTCCCAAATGGTTTTCAGAAATACCAATTTCAGATCTAATTTTACGAATCTAGAAGTGCGGTGCATGATTTTAGGGGTGGATACAAGTTGGTTCGGCTCGGTTTATCTTAAAATAAAATCGAAATCGAAACTCACAGTTCTGAATTTTTTGAACCGACACCGATTCTATTCTAATTTTAACCTGGTTTTATTTCATATTTAAAAAAATAAAATATAACAATAAAATATATTTTTTATTATATGCTAGTCAGATTTTAAGTAATTAGGCAGATTTATAATCTATTTTAAGAGTTATATCAGATTTTATTAGAATTTGGGTCAAATTTTATTAGATTTTAAAACTCTTTTGACCTACGATTATGATTCTGGTTTCATATTTTTTTTACTCCTAAAAACCGACATCATCCCTACGTGAATTTAGTTTGAGAATAGATCGAGACCGTTCATGTTTAATCTTATCATGACGTAATCATGACGTGGTCATATAATGATAGGTATTATTCGCGTGTTTTTAATTAATTATCCATTGACTACAGATAAGTTCAAAATAAAAACCACTAATTATTCTCTTAATGATCTTCGTTGCATGGAGTAGTGAAGAGTACGTAATTTAGGCAGAAGTTGGCGAGCGCGTGACGCACGTCCCACTCTTCTTCGGAGTTCTCCACGAAACCTGTCCTGCCACGTCCTGCTTCGCTAACAGAATGCCACGTCAAATAAGTTGACTGGTCAAAGAGCCTTTCCATGAGTTCCACTCGGCTCGCAAGCAACGACTCTCCAGCAGCTTTGCGCTGCTACGCCGTGACAGATCAAAAGTCCCCTTGGATCGTATTTTATTTACGGTTTATGCAATCATTTCCACGTTATTCTCCAAGAACGAAATGGCAAGTGAGTCATTTCACTATCCTCCTGAATCTTTATATAAACTCCTTCGATGCCAGTCATTTGCTTCCATTCCCACTTTCCTGCAAGAGTTCAACTCTTCTGCAACTTCCAGTACAGAAGAAAGGTTAGAGATGAAGAGGGCAAGAGAAGAAGATCCCGTTGAAGCTATAGACATGGCGATTTGCATGGAATCACTGTCAACGGTAGGCGAATCCAACAAGACGTTTAGGAACAAAAACAACCGGGCATTTGCGT
>QAOC01011160.1:0-56491 GCA_003255005.1 Begonia fuchsioides | reverse complement strand
GTATTGTAATTAAAATAATTATTTATTATATTTATTATATTAATCACAAATTGACATGTAAGAAAGTAAGTTAAAATAGTATGTTAATAAGGTAACCCTAGAATTATCCAGTAATTAAATATAATATTATCCTGATTTTATTATCATGTTTATTAGAGGATTTATGGGCTCCATAAAAGCCCAAACTGATTGGCTTAGTACGAGACAAGGCCAAGCTTGAAGTTAGGCCCATTGAAATTCAATTGGAATTCGGAAGAGGAATTGGATGTAATTCTCCCAACTGCGAGCGGTAGCCGGAGCGACGGAGCAAAGCCGATGAAGCAGAAGAAAGGCGGCGGCGATGACTTTCGTGGTACCGGTGAAGCTCCGACGGCTCTACCCTGTCCATCATGTCCTTCTCCATTTGGACTCATTGATTTCCAATTGTCTTTTCCTTGCCGTCTGATTATTTCGCGTCTGCATCCCCCTCGCTCCACTCTCGCTCTTACTTTCTCTTGTCCTCGTGGCCAAATCTCTGCTTCCACTTCTTCCGCAGCTTCGAAGAAGAGTAAGGTAGGTTTGATGCTTAAAATTTAGGTGAATGCTTCACTGGTTTTTTCATCAGTTGATGCTAGCGATTTTATGTTTCTGAGTATCCGATGAGTAAAAGTTTTTTAATGATTTTTAATTTCTTAGGTTTGATGCGTAAATTTTAGGAGAATGCTCCCCCGGTTTTACAAATGTGGATGCTAGCAATTTAACGTTTCTGAGGATCCGATGAGTAAGAGGCTTTTAATTTCTTTTCGTAGCGAAGTTTTTCCTTGAGAGAATCTAAAAGAAACGAAGAATTCGAGGAAGATGTAGATGAAGATGCTCTCGAAGCGTTATCCAGCCAACTGGAAGAGAATCTTAAAAACGATGGCCTCTCCCTAGATGATGATGACGACGAAGAAATTAGCGAAGAAGACTTGGCTAGGCTCGAGCGAGAATTGGGAGAGGCATTTGGAATTGACGACGCAGATTATAACGACGCCGAAGAAAAGGATGTGGAAGGAGGAAAAGAAAGAAATGATGACGATGCGGAAATGGATGAAGAGGAGGAAGCGCCAGTGGAGCTTAAGAATTGGCAGCTACGAAGATTGGCCTATGCTTTGAAAACTGGTCGCCGTAAAACAAGTGTAATTTACTCATCAGAACTTAGTCTTGATAACGAATGCCTGTTAAGATGAAGTTACAGTGTAGACTGAAGACCATAACTCGCAGTGATTGGAAAGCAATTGTAATTTCTTCTCTGTGGAAACTCCGAGGCCTGAGCATGATTGCGGGAGAAGAAGCCCTTCATTGATATTTATGGCTTTTTATTCATCTTGAATTGCATTTTTTAGTTTTTCTAGTGCTAAAAACTTTCTTTCTGCAGATCAAGAGTCTTGCTGCTGCGCTTTGTCTTGAGAGAGCACTTGTCCTTGAGCTGCTTCGTGATCCCCCTCCCAGCTTTTGTTAATAAATGCTACTCGACCTGATATCTCTGCGCCAACTCTTTTAGTTCCAGAGACCAAACCTATGCCAGCTATTTCAGAAGAAACCAGTGAAGATGTGGAAGAACTGAAGGGGAAGAATGATGTACCGATTCATGTCGTGCAACGAAACTGGAGTGCTCACAAAAGACTTAAAAAGGTTCAAGTTGAAACACTTGAAGGAGTATATAGAAGGACAAAGCGCCTGCTGTAAGTGAAAATTTATCTTTTTACGAAATCACAAACCATGTTCTGTTTTTTATGATGGTATTTAGTCTGAATTTTTTTGACTACTAATGAAACAACTTCATCAAGATCTGTATTCCTAATATTGATCAGTCAAAGAACACCAAACAATCAAATTCCCTTTGCACTAATATAACATCGATATCTGGTAAGAAGACCATGTTATCAATTTCTTTGCTTTTCCAGCTTTAGCTTTAGAGAAGTGTTCTCCATCCTCTCGATAAAACTAGAAAAGTAGATGGACAGTCTAAGATGAAATCTGTAATGGAGTTTTCATTTGCTACCATCAAACTTTCTGATCATTCTTGGATCATTTTTGGGTTCTTCAACGATTTAGTTTTATAATTTTGTCTGGTTTCTCTTTTCTACCAACTGTTATTCACGGGTCAAAAATTAATTTTTATTATTCATCTAGTATATCAAATCTTATATATCTGACGTGAATTCCTATGGACAAACAATCCAGAATACAATGATTAACAGCATTGTCCAAGTGACAAACCTGCCTCGGAAAAAAGTTGTCAAGTGGTTTGAAGAGAAATGAGCTGAGGACGGCGTTCTTGATCATCGCCCATCTTACCACAGGTCAGATTCCTAAACTCTCTACTCCTGGGAAAAAAGAAAACTTGAAAAGAGTCAGTTTTGTTGTGCCTATGACAATCAATTTGTACGAAATGACCATTTTTTGGCTAGTTTTTTAGATTTGACCATAATAATCCCCTCGCAGCATTTTCCCAAATGACAATTTACTGTTCACTTGCTCATGTTTGAATCAGACTAAATATCCATCAAACTAAGATACCCCCTCATGGCTCTTGTCCTTGATACCCTGTTTTCAACTATCTCTTACCCATCTTATATAAACATTTCCAACTCTTTCTTATCATCTACCAATCTGAATCCACAGAGGGAGAAACATGGCTGCTTTGCAAAGATCAACAGTTTCATTTAGGAGAGAGGGATCATCAGGTTTAGTGTGGGACGAGGGCCTTTTTTCACAAGAGCTGCATCAAATGCTGAAAGGCAAAGAAGGGAGCAAAGATTACAGAGAGCTAAGGCCAAGCCAGAGCACCAAGACATTAATGGTCGGGACAATGAAGCTCAAGGACTCGGTTGGTGGGCCGTCTGCCTGCCCTCGTAGCTACTCGACCATGCCTATCCACTCGAAAATGCAGCAATCCGAGCGTAGGCTCTTGAAGAAACTCGCCAGCATTGTCAAAAAATCTGACAAACCTTCCTCTAGATTCTCCTCTAACTCTTGAACGAGAGTTGACAGAGTTTGAGCTGTGTGCTTGATGTGCTGATGTCCCTTGGCAATGTTCTTTCATTCCGAGTCACCTTTTTTATCTCGTCTCCACTGAAAATCTCAAGTAAATTGACGCATATTCCCCTCATGGATCAAATCTTTAAGCTTGAATAATATATTGGAATTCATTATACTGTTTTTTAACTTATGTTAGCAGGTGGACAATGCAAGAGTCAAAATGGTCAAATTTATTATTAGTAATATTAAAAGTTAAAAATTAAGGTTAGAGCAATCAAACAAATCAACTTCTAAAATTTAAAAAAATTGATTTTGCGGGACACTCTAAATGTTTATGCTGATTACACTGGATCTCTTAAACAATTTTTTCAAACAATTAACATGTCAAACTATCGATCGATCTCTTTAATTCTTATTCTTTAAAAATTAAATAATTAGCTTAAGTTTGTTACGTGCACTTGAAAATCAAGTTAAAACTTAAAACCTCGATTGAAAACTTGAAAAATTAAAATTTCATTTACTGAATAACGTAGTTGGCAAACGAGCATTGGAGATTCGGGTCGATGAAGGGTTATAAACCGATAAATTGACGTTAAAAAAATTAATGTCAAAGATGTTATATAACAAATCAAAAGGTTTGATGTATTGGTTATTAGAAAAATTCATTCAAAGTTTTCAATGAATTCACCCTAAATATTTATATTTAGACCGTCTAGTGAAGTTAACGCAATTTAAAATATTAAAACGAATCCTTGTCGGGGTTTTGCTTGGTAAGTGGAACCTTGCATGTGGCTCACACGAAAAATGTGTTAGTGTTTGTTTTGTTCATTTTACAAATTTAGGGAGATTTTGTAAATCATACAAAATACAGGTTCACCATAATAATAATTTAAAAAATAATTGGGAATTGTTGGGAATTAGTGGTAATTCAATCTAATTCCTAACAAAAGGGGCCACATCTTTTGTTGCGAGAAATCTAAAGAAAAGAAATAGCGAGAATGGAGAGCCCCACTTCCAAAGCGACGACATTCTCACCGGAATTGAGAATGGCATCCGCCGGAGATTGACATTTTCTTCAACAATTTATTAAAGAAAAAGCAACTTTTATACCTTGCTGGGGTGCTTCTCTTTCTGAACAGATATGAACTGAAGAGCCTTTGTTTTGAAAGACACTGAGAATTAAGCTTGCTTGTTAAGACGGAATCTCCCGCGCCGAGGGCAATTACAAATATGGGAATACTATTATTCTTTGAGTAATTGAAGATGGGTAGAGTTGAATGGGCCAAAAAGAAGAGGGTAGAGTTGGAATAGCGAGAAAAGACACAGGCTTGGCGGTCAATTTAAGAACGGAACTGAAAGTGCTCAACAGTCGAGTCCGCCGACAGACAGCCAGTTGAGTCGCTCGAAACTGGAGGGTACCGACAATAACAGGTCACCAGCGGTCCAGCCTGTAAACACCCAAACAGAAAAATATCAGTTCCCCGATTGTGATTGGTTAACAAATTACCCATTTTTTTTAATCAATTTTAGTCAATGTTCCAGCTTTTGTCAGCTCACATAAACTCGTTCGACTCTCACTGGCTGAGTCGTCTATTGGGAGCCGTTGAGCCGCACCGAGCCGCACCGAGCCGCACTGAGCACAGACAAATTATTGGGTTGGCCATGAAAAAAACAGTAAAATAAAGGGCAAAATGCTTTTAATGGCCTGTACTTTAGGGTAAATTACAGATATTAGAACGAACTAAAAAACGTTCAATCCAATACCTTGAACTATGAAGAAAATACGATTTTTATCTTCCGTCAATTATTCTGATTAATTTTAACCGAAAAATGGACCACGTGCAAAGCACGTTTGTTATTGTTAACAGTCCGTCGTTTTTCCGTTAAGCTCAAATCGTTTGAGGAAAGCGTCTCCCGAATCCCGCACCCTCCCCCGTCGAATCCCCGAGATCGCATCGCTACCGAATCGGCTCCGGCGAATCACCCCGCCGCTGAACGAACAGGCCGTTTGTCGCTATTTTTCGACTCGTGTGACCTTGCTCATCTTGCGCTCCATCTGCCGAGTTCGATCGTCGTCTAGGGTTTCTTCGACGGTAAGGACGTTGCTGTAATCGATTTTTGTGGTTAAACATTTGATTTTTTCCCTGTTTTTTGTCCGTGTTTCCCTGTTTTTTGTCCCTGGTTTTGATTACAATTTGAAAATTTCTGTTATGCTCCATCTGCCAAAGTCGATCGTCGCCTAGGGTTTCTTCGACGGTAAGGACATTGGACGTTGCTGTAATCG
This sequence comes from Begonia fuchsioides, assembly GCA_003255005.1. Taxonomy (NCBI): domain Eukaryota; kingdom Viridiplantae; phylum Streptophyta; class Magnoliopsida; order Cucurbitales; family Begoniaceae; genus Begonia; species Begonia fuchsioides. The sequence goes on along the minus strand of QAOC01011160.1, from coordinate 51,204 downwards.
GTTTTTGTGGTTAAAAGTCTGATTTTTTCCTTTTTTTTGTCTGTGTTCTTGAAAATTTCCCTGTTTTTTGTCCTGGATTTTGATTACAATTTGAAAATTTCTGCAGATGGTTAGACATCGATGAAATGTCAATGTTTGAAATCAAAGATATGCTGTCAATTTTAGGTGTTACGAACGGAGAGAAACTTCATTATTTGGACACAGCAATGGTCTGAAAAACTTGAGTTTGGATGCAGATCTATTGGTGATGGTTGAGGGTTTGATGGATTTCTTGCTGTGTGCAACCATACAGGAACGGGGACTTGCATTCCGAAATGGGACCCCATTTCGGAGTCCAAGTCCCCATTTGGATTTCTTGTTGTGTGCAACCATAGAGGACTGTCTTATGCTTTGACCAAAATACTTTCTCCTTCTTTGTATCTTTTTTATAAACAATCAAAATCTGTAAAATGTGTGCATGATATGAATTGATCGTTTTTAGTACAACTAATGTCTTGTTGTACTGTTTCTTTTCTATATTGAATAAATGATGCAGATAATTGACATAACATTCATAATAATAGAAATAATAACATAGTGCACATCGTCCAAGTATGTTACTGTCACAAAAAAAACGAAAAAAAACTTGCTGGCCTCCAAAAAAGCAATCAACTCCAAAAAAGTTTGCTGGCCTGTAATGCACGCTTCATCGTCATCCATCATGAACAAAAGAACCCTGAGTAAAGAGACAGGCAACGTTGTGCAGAGTAAATTTTATGGTGTGAAAGTAACCAACTAAAGAAACAAAAGTTATGTTTACTCACTTGTGTGCCGGCATCGGAACCCAAATTGAATCCCATGAAACTTTCCTTTTCTTTTCTTCCTCGACCTCTACCTCCATTACGTCTTCTACCCCTGCCGTGTCCTCCACCCCCGCCCGTGCTACCAGATTGACTGTGTCGAAGGGGTGCATTTGAAGTAGCCCCTTCAAGGACAACATTTGTTGAAGCCGTTCGACTAACCCCTTGACACGAACGAGCATTATGACCAGGTTCACGACATTTGCTGCATGTCATCATTCTGTTTTTTCTACTCAGCACACTGCTGCCTGCATTTCTACTCACCACATTGGTTGAAGCTGTCCGGGGCTCATCAGCGTCTCTGACCCGTCTTTTCTTCGGCCTACCTGGACGGCGTCTAAATGTAGGTGGCTTTATCTCAACATTGGTCGTTGAAGGCCAATTTTTTGGAGCATCGAGGGGCATCATATAATGTGAATACATCTTCAAATAGGTGCTGCAATGGTAATATGGATCGACATAGGTTTCCATGTTGACCCGCGTATATCGTATGCATGAAAGTGCATGGACACATGGTATGCCTGTAAGGCGCCATGAATAGCAGCTGCATGTACGGTTGTCCATGTCAACGATATATCGATCGTTGCTGCGATCACTAACCTCAAACCGATTTGCACCAGCAGGTAATGAATGCCAGTTCGCAGTAGCAGTTGCTAACTTATTCAACCTCTTCTGTATCTTCGGGCATAATAACCCTGTACACTTTTGCATGGCAGCATGTCGTTTCACTATACGGGTCATCAACAATTTTCGTATTGTTTCCAGCATAGTGATAATGGGCTTGTCTCTTGCTGGTAAAATGAATGAGTTAAACGACTCACTTAGGTTGTTTGATGTCATGTCCCACTTTGCATCCGATCGGAAAGCGTATTTTGCCCAAAACTCGGGTTTCGTTGCCCGCAGATGTAGATATGCTGCCATGTCAAAAGCTCTTAGTTGTTCCATCACTCGCTCGAAGTCATATCCCGTTGTCGCTCTTGATGCCTTCATCATATACTCTTTATATGCTTGTCCCCGAAATTGTTTTTTGAAATTCGCATACATATGTCGTACGCAGTAGCGGATCTCAGCATGTGGCACAAGGTCGTTAATACATTCAGTAAGTCCCTGCCGTCATAGCAACTAAGTTAGCCAAAAGAAAGACAATAAACATTATGCAAAATATGTATTGAAGTGCCTTAATTTGAAGACTACCTTCTGCTGATCGGACATGAATGTCCATCCCCGACTACTCTGACCCTCAATTCCTAAGTCCCGCAATAGATTTTTCAAAAACCAATGCCATGAGTCCTTGCATTCACTTTCCACCACTGCTACTGCGATCAGATATATTCCATCATTAGCATCAACTCCAACCGCGGTAAGTAGATATCCTGGGCACAGACCTTTTAGATGACATCCATCTAAACAAATTACCGGTCTACCGCCAGTGATAAGTCCTTGCTTCCAAGCATTAAAACACATATATGCTCTTTGAAAGGCACGAGATGATGTCCCAGGTATGGTTTCCAATTCAATAAGAACCGTGCTCCCTGGATTGGTTCGTCTAATCTCCTCCGCGTACGACCATAGTTGCCTGAATTGTTGCCACCCACATCCTTCATTTAACTTTGTCGCCTTGCATCTTGCCCTATATGCCACTGATCCAGTAATATCTATATTGAAATCATGACGCACAGTTTCGACGAAGGAAGAAAGCGCCCAATCAGGTTGACTTTTAAACCGTTCTTGGTATTTTTTTGCAAGCCAACTATATGTTGCATGTCTGTTGACCATGCTTCTACTACAGCTATGTATGTTTTGGTATGACTTTATCTGATAAGTACTTTCACCCTGCATCTTCGATGCATGCAACTTCCACGCACACCCTGCTACACATTTTGCTGTTAAAAGAACATTCCTCTTACTCTTGATAAATTTGATGTTGTGTCCATTCTTCACCGCATAATTCACTAAAAGTTCTTTTATCTCTTTTAACGTAGAAAATGTCATTCCCAACTCCAATTTTGTCATTGTCGAAGTCATCTCTTCCCCATCAGAGGTTTCTGAGATATTCGAACTCACCTCTATATCTACACTTTCTACCTCTTGAACATAACTTTCATCTGAACTATCATCACCACTAGCATCCCCTTCTGTACTAGCATCTCCTTCACTGCCACTAGAAAAATCTCTCACATGACTGTAAGCCACCAAAGCGTGCCCCTGAACCTCACAAAATATCTTTACACATTCCTTTTCCATCAAACCCTCAACCATCGCCAATAGATCTGCATCCAAACTCAAGTTTTTCAGACCATTGCTGGTGTCCAAATAATGAAGTTTCTCCCAGTTCGTAACACCTAAAATTGACAGCATATCTTTGATTTCAAGCATTGACATCTCATCGCTGTCTATATTATCAACAGTTTCCAGACGGCCCCCAATATTGAATTCTATAGCAAATCTAACCATCTGCAGAAATTTTCAAATTGTAATCAAAACCCGAGACAAAAAACAGGGAAATTTTCAAGAACACAGACAAAAAAAGGGAAAAAATCAGACTTTTAACCACAAAAACCGATTACAGCAACGTCCAATGTCCTTACCGTCGAAGAAACCCTAGGCGACGATCGACTTTGGCAGATGGAGCATAACATAAATTTTCAAATTGTAATCAAAACCAGGGACAAAAAACAGGGAAACACGGACAAAAAACAGGGAAAAAATCAAATGTTTAACCACAAAAATCGATTACAGCAACGTCCTTACCGTCGAAGAAACCCTAGACGACGATCGAACTCGGCAGATGGAGCGCAAGATGAGCAAGGTCACACGAGTCAGAAAATAGCGACAAACAGCCTGTTCGTTTAGCGGCGGGGTGATTCGCCGGAGCCGATTCGGTAGCGATGCGATCTCGGGGATTCGACGGGGGAGGGTGCGGGATTCGGGAGACGCTTTCCTCGAACGATTTGAGCTTAACGGAAAAACGACGGACTGTTAACAATAACAAACGTGCTTTGCACGTGGTCCATTCCGGTTAAAATTAACCGGAATAATTGACGGAAGATAAAAATCGTATTTTCCTCATAGTTCAAGGTATTGGATTGAACGTTTTTTAGTTCGTTCTAATATCTGTAATTTACCCTAAAGTACAGGTCATTAAAAACATTTTGCCCTAAAATAAAATAAACGAAAATCAAACAGCGATAAAGCAGAGAGTGGTAGAGAACTTCACCGCCACATTCAGCTTTCTCCTTTTAAAGATTCCGATCATCGCAGACAGAATTCCGGCCGTTTTGTTTTCCTATCCACTCCCGTCTCCCGAGGCGGAGCAATTCTCTCAGCCATGGAAGCGAATGCAGGATTGGTTGCCGGCTCCTACAAGAGAAACGAGATCGTTCGGATTCGCCACGATTCCGACGGCGGGGTCAGTCTTCGTGTTTCTACGATCTTGTTCCCATCTTATTTTCTTCTTAGTCTATCTCCTCCGATTACTGCAGCCAAAACCTTTGAAGCATTTAGATGGCCAAGTTTGCCAGATATGCGGCGACACCGTCGGACTCACGGCCACCGGCGATGTATTTGTTGCTTGCAACGAGTGCGCTTTCCCTGTTTGCTGGCCTTGTTACGAGTACGAGAGGAAAGACGGGAACCAATCCTGCCCCCAGTGCAAAACCAGATACAAAAGGCACAAAGGTTCTTTTTCGCTTTTTTTTTCAAAACCTTTGCCTGTGTTTAAGTCTTTTCCAATGCTTGAGTGATCAACCATTTGTGATTCTTCTTCCAGGAAGTCCGCGAGTGGCCGGAGATGATGATGAGGATGATGTTGATGATATTGAAAACGAGTTCAATTATGGCCAAGCAAAGGGCAATGCTAGACGGAATTGCCACGGAGAAGATGTCGGTCTGTCATCGTCGGCTAGGCACGAGTCCGGCCAACCGATTCCGCATCTGACAAATGGGCAACCTGTATGAAAACCAATTCTTCATTTTGAAATATGAATTTGAACTATATGCAATTCCACTCTTGCTAGTGTCATGAAATCTAATTCCACATGGTTTGTTACGGAAATGCACCTATAAGTCTGGATTAAATAGAAAAGATAAAGTTTTATGCACAAAAAGTGATCAAAGAAAAAGTATTCTACACTACATATGCAAAAAAATAAATCGCATAATATCGAATTTGATTCTTGGTCAATCTTGCAAGGATAGTTTAGTTTGACAACGGTATGTGTTGTCTTAGATCTCTGGGGAAATTCCCTCTACACCAGACAACCAATCTGTTCGAACTACCTCAGGGCCCTTGGGTCCTTCTGAAAAAAATTCCCTCAATTACATTGATCCACGACAGCCAGGTATTGTAATAAGTTGAATTTGCTTAATTGAATTCCATAAAAGTATTTGTTCTAATCATTCAGTTTACTATACTCTCTAAAGATATCACTTTGGCTGTTATTACAGTTCCTGTGAGAATTGTGGATCCATCTAAAGACTTGAACTCTTATGGCCTTGGAAATGTTGACTGGAAGGAAAGGGTCGAAGGCTGGAAGCTCAAACAAGAGAAAAACTTGATTCAGGTGACAAGCAGATACCCAGAAGGGAAGGGGGATATTGAAGGTACAGGCTCCAATGGAGAAGAGCTGCAAATGTAAGCACCAGCTCCTTTTTTTTTTAATTATGATGACTTTTAATTCTACCAAACGTATAAGATTTTTTTTTTTGCCTTTATTTTACTTTGTACTTGTTGTTTGTTCCTTCTTTTGTTTTTAATTTCAGACCCGGGAAATAGTTTTTCAATTGCAATTTCAATTATATTATATTTTGATCGTATGATCATCTCGCTATCATCTTTTATGGGTATCTATACTAACAAACATCTCTCTATATATCCCATGCTACAAGCCATTCCGTACAAGATTCCATAATTAATCTATTAATAGTTAATAAGGGATTAAGAGGGTGGGAAGAGATTTGAGTAGAGAGTATTTATAGGAGATTCTGTTTTTTTCTTTTTGGTGAGGAAATACGACTGCATAAGTGTATGCAATTTTGAATGGTAATTAAAAAAAGGAGTTAAAACACTCCACAATCCCATATATTAGAATCTTTGACTTTGTACTTTATCAATTAATTGTTATTTTTCTTTATCAGGGCGGATGATGGTAGACAGCCTTTGAGTCGTGTGGTTCCCATTTCTTCTTCTCACTTGACCCCCTACAGAGTCGTGATCATACTCCGGCTTATTATTTTGGGATTCTTCTTACAATACCGAGTATCACATCCTGTGAAGGACGCATACGCATTGTGGCTGACATCAGTTATCTGTGAGATTTGGTTCGCGTTATCATGGCTTTTGGATCAGTTTCCTAAGTGGTCTCCCATTAATCGTGAAACCTATCTTGAGAGGCTCGCATTGAGGTATTTGGTTTTATTTCTCCAATAACGGATGATTTTTCATGGGTGGTTTCATAGGAATTTTTTTAAAAGAAATTTTGTATTAAAAATTAAAGGTTACAAGGGATCGGGGAGAGAGAGAAACCCACCTAACCAAGAAACACAACTGAAAAACAATTTCCTAATTATTCATGTTCTTATCGGAAAGAACAAAGATAATTTCTAATCTTTAGAGGACAGATGGGGGAATTTAGAATTGTGTTAATAATCGTTTTCGTAATGCAGATATGATCGCGACGGAGAACCGTCGCAACTTGCTCCTATAGATATTTTTGTTAGTACAGTGGATCCTCTTAAAGAGCCTCCACTCGTCACAGCGAACACTGTTCTGTCTATAATTGCTGTGGATTACCCTGTTGACAAAGTCTCTTGCTATGTCTCTGACGATGGTTCCGCAATGCTGACCTTCGAGGCACTCTCTGAAACTGCAGAGTTTGCAAGAAAGTGGGTGCCTTTCTGCAAGAAGCATAACATCGAGCCAAGGGCACCCGAATTTTATTTTGCTCAGAAAATAGACTACTTAAAGGATAAGATACAGCCCTCATTTGTTAAAGAGCGACGAGCCATGAAGGTAACTTTGTTGTGCAGTAAAATATTTCAAGCTTGTAACACATTTACTATAAAACTAAGCAAGCTTATTGTTCGATAGAGAGAGTATGAAGAATTTAAGGTTAGGGTAAACGCACTAGTAGCCAAGGCTCAGAAGATGCCCGAAGAAGGCTGGACGATGCAGGACGGTACTCCATGGCCTGGAAATAATCCTAGGGATCATCCAGGAATGATCCAGGTATAATCTCTAAATTTCATCTTTTGCTTAATTTTAACGAGTTTCGTTGTGACGAAGAATTTGAATTTGTGGACGACAGGTTTTTCTAGGACATAGTGGAGGGCTAGACACAGATGGAAATGAGCTTCCTAGACTTGTTTATGTTTCTCGAGAAAAAAGACCAGGCTTCCAACATCATAAGAAAGCTGGAGCAATGAATGCATTGGTTTGTCATTCTGTCTTCTTGGCTAAACTATTTCCGAAAATACTCCTTATACATGGGTCTGTTAAGGATCTATTTGTTCTTAAACCACTAATCATAGAAAGGAACCGACATAACTACTATGAAGAACTTTTGAAGTATTATTAACAGACAACCTGAACTCATTATCATATTTGATGTGCTTTTTATCTTTGGGATTCTCAGATTCGAGTTTCAGCTGTCCTTACCAATGGAGCATACCTCCTGAATGTTGATTGTGACCACTACTTTAACAACAGCAAAGCTCTCAAGGAAGCCATGTGTTTTATGATGGATCCTCTTTATGGAAAGAAGACTTGCTACATACAATTCCCACAGCGATTTGACGGTATCGATTTGCACGATCGATACGCCAATCGGAATATTGTGTTCTTTGATGTAGGTTATTTCTTCTGAAGAAAGGATTTTCATTTTAATTCATTGCCCTTGGTTTGGCCTGATTTGTTCTTGTTTTGTACTTTTTAGATCAACTTGAAGGGCCTGGATGGCATCCAGGGTCCTGTTTATGTGGGAACTGGTTGTTGCTTCAATAGGCAAGCTTTATATGGGTACGATCCAGTCTTGACCGACAAAGATTTGGAACCTAATATTATTGTTAAGAGTTGTTGTGGTCCAAGAAAGAAGGGTAAATCTGTAAATAAGAAGTACATTGACAAGAAGAGGGCGATGAAAAGAACTGAATCTACCATACCAATCTTCAATATGGAAGACATTGAGGATGGCGTTGAAGGTTCGTGTCTCTGGAAGTATTTAATATTGCGTGATCTGTCACTTATGGATGGATCTTGGATAATATCCTACTTTAGCTACAATAGAAGACTTCCCAGTTGATTTAATTTAGACAATTCAGAAAAAGATCCAGTCAAATGCAATTGTGCATAAATGAAATTTTCAATTTAATTTTACTTACACTTGATGTGCTCAGCAGGATATGATGATGAGAGATCACTCCTCATGTCTCAGAAGAGCTTGGAGAAGCGATTCGGCCAGTCTCCAGTTTTTATTGCAGCAACTTTCATGGAACAGGGAGGGATTCCACCTTCAACCAATCCCTCTACTCTTTTAAAGGAAGCGATCCATGTCATCAGCTGTGGATATGAAGACAAGACAGATTGGGGCAAAGAGGTCAGTTGATATAAATCCATTTGAGTACTTTTATAACGAAATTATAATTTTCTTTTACCTGAATTGTCGAGAGACTTCTTTGCTGTCAGATTGGATGGATCTATGGCTCTGTTACAGAAGATATTTTAACTGGATTCAAGATGCATGCCCGTGGCTGGATATCAATCTATTGCATGCCTCATCGGCCAGCATTCAAGGGGTCCGCTCCCATCAATCTTTCTGATCGGTTGAACCAAGTGCTTCGATGGGCTCTGGGTTCAATTGAGATTTTACTGAGCAGACATTGTCCCATTTGGTATGGTTACAGCGGGAGACTAAAGCTTTTGGAGAGAATAGCATACATAAATACCATTGTCTACCCTCTTACTTCAATCCCTCTGTTGGCTTATTGTATCCTACCTGCATTCTGTCTTCTCACTGGAAAATTCATCATTCCTGAGGTAAACACTACCATAGTTCTTCCATTTAAACAAACCGCCATTTCTGTCTTCATGCATCTGATGGTGTGTTATTATTTTGATCAGATAAGCAACTTTGCTAGCATGTGGTTCATCCTTCTCTTCGTATCCATCTTCGCCACTGGAATCCTTGAACTTAGATGGAGTGGAGTGAGCATTGAAGACTGGTGGAGGAATGAGCAGTTCTGGGTCATTGGGGGTACTTCGGCGCATTTATTTGCCGTCTTCCAAGGGCTCTTGAAAGTGCTAGCTGGAATTGATACCAACTTCACTGTCACTTCCAAGGCATCTGATGAGGATGGTGAATTTTCAGAACTCTACGAGTTCAAATGGACATCTCTCCTCATTCCCCCCACCACCGTGATTATTGTGAATATGGTCGGTATAGTGGCTGGTGTTTCCTATGCCATTAACAGCGGTTACCAGTCATGGGGTCCTCTCTTCGGCAAGCTCTTCTTTGCATTGTGGGTTATTGTTCATTTGTACCCGTTCCTCAAAGGTTTGCTGGGTCAGCAAAATCGTACCCCCACGATCGTCATCGTGTGGTCGATTCTCCTTGCTTCTATATTCTCCTTACTATGGGTGCGGATTGACCCGTTCACATCTGATGCTGCCAAAGCTGCAGTAAGAGGTCAATGCGGTATTAATTGCTAGTTCAGGCCAGTATAAACTCTTATGTAAATAATAAGATATTTAACCATCCAAAGTCATATCCAGAAAACTCCTTTTTTTGCATCTCAGGGTTGTTGTGGCTTCCTCCAACTGATGCCTTAAAGGCTCATGTGTCTGCAATATTTATTTAAATTTATTTGTTTCAAGACAATGATAGAAATGAAAGAAAGTGCCCACGTCTGCACAGTTTCGGTATCAGTTGAGCTTCATTGCTTGTTACCAGATATGCCACCCCTCGACCAACTGAGCTGAACCCGTACGGGCGTTGAGCTTCATTGCTGCCTCTGGATTAGGGTCTTGAGATTGAAGTTGCGTTTAAACCCTGATAAGATCAACAAAGGTTGAATGCATAAAAGTCAATTAGGTATAAGATATAAATCAAATGAAAACGTGTTCCCATCACTTTGTCTTGGTTTTAGTCAACTTTATTGCTATGACCATATGGTAAATACCACTTCGACGTATGACAATGCTTATTTAAAAAAATATGTCTATTCTCAAAAGCCTCCACCATGATCTCGCTGTGATTGAGGGGATCCCAATCAACATAACTCGTTGGATCCAGCCTAAATTGAAGTTGTATTCACATTGATTTTCGCATGCATTTTTTTAACTCATTCAAACTGATATACCTCAAATAGATAACCAAGTATTTAAGTTTATCCGTGGATAGTTGGATCATGGACGGCCAATTCCCACTAAAACTTGCGAGCTTTGTAATATGCATTTCTAGATAGTGGGAGAGACGTAAGAAGAAAGTAGTCTTCAAAATATCACTATAAATAAGGGTAGCAAGTAAGTGAAGTTTACTCAGCTGTTAGAGGTCATCAAGTGTTTTCCTCCCACTGCTTCAACTTAATGGCGCTTCAAATCCGGCTAACTGTACTTCTCTTAGCCTTATTTGCCCAAGAAATTGGTCTAGTTTTTGGAGATGTTGGCACTGCCTCAGCTTATAATCCGCCATATTTACGTAAGCATGGCTTCTTTCTTTTTTTTCTTTTTACTGATTCAACAACATCAACTCAGAAAGAAATGCTCAGAATTGAACTATTTTGCTCTTTCTTTCTCTACATTCTAGGGTAAAAAGGAAGAGAGAAAGTAACTTACTTTAAGCTTTGGGTTAAGCTAATATAATGCATATTCAATGTGTTGATCTCAGCTACGGAGTGCTTTGGAAGCAGACAAGATCAATTCCCTTCAGGAAATTTTTTTGTCTCAGTGAGTGAAGGATTGTGGGATAATGGTGCGGCCTGTGGGAGAAGCTACAGATTGAGGTGTTTAAGTGGTAAAAGTAAGCCATGCAAAGATGGTTATGTAGAGGTTGTGGTGGTTAATTTATGTCCCAAATCTCCATGTCCATCAACTCTTCTCATGTCGAATGATGCCTTTGCTGCTATTTCCCGCATCCATAACACGCGAGTCAATGTTGAATTCACACCGTAAATACTTCTCCTTTCATTTTCCGATCTCTTTCTTTCCTTCCTTTTCTGATTCCCATTGATGAAATTTTTCGTGTTATATTCTGCAGGATATGATCATACGTGAGAATTTCAAAGAGGATCCTTCTCTGAAGAGCATTATTCTAAAGCAAATTCAGAAGAAGCCACAAGAAAATGAAGCAGATATTTCAATGATTAGGCTATTTGATATACTATAAGTGTAAACGTTATTTCATTTCACACCAAAAAGCAACATGGATGTCCAAGCAAAAGTTGCCGACATCCATTCTAACGAAATACAGAAAATGATTTAGATGTTTACTCATATATTCATCATCCCCACAGCTACGAACACAATATAATGAGAGAATCAATCATGTCAGCAACTTGTGACACTAAGCAACAGTGACTTTTTAAGTAATGGGAATAAATAAAGGAGGGTAAACAGTTCTACAGAAATAGTAAAATTGCACACCTATTACTGTCTTAACCCCAATTTCTTAAACTATTGAATAAGGATCAACACTTGTTAAATCTGATAAAATTTTATAATGAGAGCACTGAAGGGACGTTATTATGTCGCAGACTTGTGTAAATTGCAAACGTCATACTTTTAGGTCTTCTCTTGACTCCCAAGCTTCCTAATTTCTCATATTCTATTATAAAACTCTGTATAGTTTTTCATCCTACCAAAAAAGTAACTAAGTAGATCTTTGTGGCTGCTACTTGATCAACTTCCTCTAAGACCTAAAATTGAGATATATTAGAGCCATAGACAGTGGGGAGTTACAAGCCATCAACTCAGTCAAAACACCAAATATATGATGATCATTCAAAGGAAAGAATAATTTCTTAACTTAAATCACGTTTAATCTCAGGCCTCATATTCATGATTCACGAGTGTGAGTGGGGTATAACCAATCCTCGTATGCACATCCATATTTTGAGTGCATGCTTATATCTCTTCTCTGCAGCCATATTTTAATATATTTTTCTGCAGATCCCAAGGTAAGAATCTTATCACAAGTTAGTGGCAAAATAGTCATCTAAATTAGCATCAACCACAAAAAAACGAGCCAATTAGAATCAAGAACTAGATAAGGTAGAGATTTAAGGGGCTCCAGGTAAACATATGAAATTAGAAGAAATACATATTCATCACACAAAAAAACGTGCTTCACTGTTAGTCATACCATAGCTTCCTATCCAGCACAGATCAAAAACAGTATTTAATAAATAGGACGGCAATCCAAATATTATTCAATTTTTCATTTGAATATTTAAAACATTCGTAATCCTCCAAAACTCTACATTTTTATTATGATGACCTAACTATCCATGAACTCGGCATCTTTTAATGATGACAACGTTTTCTAAATATAAAATTGTAGGAATAGCAACCAGAAGAAGTTTCGTAGATGATAGTGATACTTAGAGATTGCGATCCGATCGTATGGAAGATATTCTATATTTTCATTAAATATAAGATATTCATCAGACTATCTATTTCGATAGAGAGGATAAGTTTGAGCAAAAAAAAAAAAAACAGAATAAATCCAAAGGAAGATGTGGGCAAAGCATCACTAATGTGAAGGTGCGATGCAACACATATAATCTCATTCACCTCTCATGAAGAAAGCTGAGAATATGAGGCGATTGCACGACTCCTAGTAAGCAATTCTTGCGTCCGTAAGTCCTGATGATGATTTTGCACACCTTTGAAAAAACAACGGAGCTCTCTTTTCAATCAACCAAGAAACCAACACCAATAAGGCAAAATGCAGCACACGACTGTTCGATAGCGGCCGAAAAGAAAACTTAAGGAAGCGAATAATGTGAATATTTGATAAACATCGAGATAAATCTCCATTACACACCGCTGATCGTTATCACGCGTGAGTGAAACAATACAAACGGTTATCCGAAATCCGAGAAGTTTTCTCTTGATGAAACCGGTGGCTACGAGAATGTGATGCGGCGGAACAGCAGAATTCATGGAGGAAAAAGAATAAGCTTCGACCTCAAATAAAAACTAGGAATAAATAATCATCGTCCTTCTCAATCTACTACTCGCCTGACATTGGACGCAGCTGCTTGAAACTCGAGATCAAAATGGGCGGGCTGGCCTTCTCGTTACAGTAACGGCCTCTGATCCCACCAATTTTAAATTTATTTTTTCGGTCCGAGTTTCCTGAGCCACATTTTTTTTTAATTTAGCTCTTTTGGCTGGTTTGTCACGTTAAATTAAAATAATTAATAATTAAATAAAAACTTTATACAAGATTTAATTATGTAGCTGTCATATATTTAATAATAATTTTTATATGATATTTATTATTATTATTGATCATTTCTTTACCAAATATATCACGTTTACATTCAAATAAAAGTTTTATGGTTAACAATCGGATTGCATCGAATATCAATAATAAAAAATTGTTCTACATGAAGTTATGGCCCTCCGATTCATTATCTGTCTCTCATCTGTACGACAACCGATGTCAACAAGCCACCTACCGTTGGAAAATTTTTCGAAGCCAAACTGAATTGCACTGGATATCAATAGGGGCGGCCAAACGTTTAAGGAGTCGGGTATTTCAAAAAATATATCTGGTCCGTTCAGGTATCGGGTATGAAGTAATACTCAAAATTCATACCTACCCGAAAAAAAAGAAAAAATACCCGGATCCGGGTATTCCGGGTAGAATCTGGGTATTTTTGGGTCTACCCGAAATTCATTGAAAAAATCGTAAAAATACATTCTAATCGGAAGGGTTCCCGAATCGGGGTTCGAAGTCCCTGTTTCATGAAAAGTCGACGATTCGGGAACCCTTCCGATTAGAACGTGGACCCCGAATCGGGGTTCGAAGTCCCCGTTTCATGAAAAATTGACGAACGGGGACTTCCAATTCAGGGTCCCCGTTCTAATGTGAAGGGTCTCGAATCGGGGTTGAAAGTCCTCGTTCGTCGACTAAACGAGGTTGGAAGTCCCCGAATCGGAGTTGGAAGTCCCTGAATCAGGGTTGAAAGTCCCCGAATCGGGGCGTTGGCCGTCAAGAAGGCTGGAATAAAATTAGGTACGAGTATTAAACACGAGTATAAAATATTTTAACAATACTCGGTACCCGGACTCCCTACTCGTTTACCCGAACCCGAAATCCATATATTTATCTATTACTCTACTCGTATCCGGCCTGAACTTTACAGTTTTGGGTCTGAGCTTAAGGTCCCGTTCGGGTTGTCCATCCCTAGATATCACGTGAATCGATGATCAAAGCGGGGATAAAAAACGAATATTTATGCATTAAAAATCATTGAAAATTGAAAAAGAATTAAATTTTGCTTTGAAAAATTAAAAAAAAATAACTTAATTAATTATTACGGCCGTATCCAAGGGAGGTCGTCTTATCCTCCACAATGTTTCTATTTTAATTAGTGAGTACATCGTTGAAAAATAGCACAAAAGACCGAGATCCCGAAAACAGCCCTGATGGGAGGACTAAAGAGTAACTTCCCATCTGTGTTTTGATAAATCTGACACTAAATTATAACACGATGTCCTTTTTCCAACCAAATTACAACTTAGAAACTTGTACATTGGATCTCAAGTTTAGGCGACATGTTCAATTCATTTCAAAGCAATCCAAAATCTTTACAGAAATCTAAATAGGTTCTGAGAATTCAAGGGTGGTGGGGGAGAAGCTTGAATAATGGCATGGAAGCCATCAACACCTCAAACAAGAACCGGGGTACCCGGTTTAGAGCCTGAAAGAGCATCATCATCCCAAGATCGAAGACCTGGGCAAGCATTTCGACACCGATTTCATCAAAATCAGCTACATCCTGAGTTCCTCCGAAAATGCTCGGTCTTTTTCTTCGATCAAAATGCAACCATGAAATAATCTAGTGATAGCAAAGTTCACCTAGATCTCAGAGGGAATGAAATTTGCATATAAGAAACTAAGAATCTTCGCACTGGGTATTGGATTTCAGACATGAAAAAAGGAAAGACCGAACCGTCAAATTCAACATATCCTCATAGCAGTATTACAAAATCAAGTTCCTAAACATAACATAAGATGGGAAACAAATATAACAAACGGGGCTGTTTTGAAATCTGGGTAGATAAAAAGAGAAACTTTAGGATCCATAATTCTTACTCAAGTATGAAATTTGGGCAAAAAAGATTGACAGAGAACAATCTGAAATTGAACTCACTAAGAAACAGCCATTGATGATTTCTCCCAAACAAACCCAGCAATTTCTTCGTCTTCCTTCGGCATTATTGTCTCTCCATCATCTCTCCAAAGTTGCCTGTAATTCTAGTCCCCAGATTCACTCCTCCTTCCAATTCCATCTCCTTCTTTCTCCTCGAGCAATCTCCCATCCTCTTCATCGGCCTGAGTTGTCTTCTTCTGTGCTTCCTTTGCCTTAAGCGCCTGTAATTTTGAGTGGTTGTAATAGGCAACGCCCAAGAATGCCAGTCCGTACCCAAGCAAATTGATTGGAGTCACCGTGTCTTTGATCACGGACCACGAGAAGGCGATCAACAGCCAGTCCTTGACCACTCCGGCCACATTCATTGTCAACGCCGATGTCTTTCCGACAAGGAGAAAAACAGCGAGATTCAGAGCGAATGCACAGAACGAATTAGCCCCAAAAATTGCAAAATCAAAATGGAAGCTCGACGATTCGCTTAACGTAGGGTACTCAACGAAGATCCAGGGCACAAGCAAAAAGACGAAGCAACAAGGTGCAATGTAATACAAGGATGTGATAGGATTCAACGAAATCCCTTTCGAGGTGAGCAAGATCTGGATCATAACGAGCCGTGTGGCTTCGAAAGCCACCGCACCTAGCTGAAGAATGACGCCCCAGGAATCAAACTTCGCTTCCCCGAAAGCAGCAACAGCGACACCGAACGAAATCGAGAGCATGTTAATCATGGTATCAGACTTGAAACCCTCTTTCTTGAAAACAACGCCGATCGAGTAAACGGCGACAGGCATCAGAGCCTTGAGCATCTGAATGAAGGAGACAGAGAGGTAAATGTAAGCAGAGTTAGAGAGCCAGAGAGAGAGGGAATAGAGAGCTCCAATCGGAACAACAGATGAGAGATAAAGCTCGCGGGACATGGAAACAGGTTCGACGAGCTTGAAAACTCTGATGATAAGAAACGCGAGGGAAGCACAGAAGGCCATATGGATCATGGTAAGGGAAATGGGGAATGGCCAATTGTACATCTTCTTGTCGAGGATGAACTTGTTGTAGACGATGACGGTGAAGCTGAGGAAGATCCATATGGCAACGTAGGTGTAAGAGAGGACGATCTTCTTGATTACGCTGTCGCTGAGAGCCCCTCCTTTCCCCATTGTCGGCGAAGCAGGAAAGGAAGGAGACGAGGGCGCAGGATAAGCAGGAGGAGGCGAAGGTTAAAGAGAACCTAGCCTTGTCGCAGAGCTGGGGAGGGGAGGTAGCGAGGCCAAAATAAATATAAAAGATGGTCAATGAGTAAAATGGCAAAAAAGAAATAAAGATGACAGGAAAAGGACTTTAAGGTCTTTTTCAAAAATTATTTTAAGGGTTAGAAATTTAGAATCGACGAAGCACGTTCGAAGTAAAACAAACGTGTTTCGTCTATCAACACTCCGCTGGCCCAATGAATGGCAGCCACGTGGACTACGCTTCCCGCTGCGTTGCCGGTCGGCTTAAGTCAAGGGTCTACGCTACTTTTCGCCTTCTTCACCACATGTCGTAGTCCCCTCATAACTTTGGCGTAACCGACTAGTCGTAAGAAATCAGGGACTAGAAATAAGAATATCAAGACCAAAGAAAGTCAATTAATTAATCTCAAATACGCCAGCGCTACATTTACTTTTGGTTCAATTTCTTACTCTACTTTATTAAAATTATGGTTAAATTATGGAACAATATATGATACAATTCGTATAATAATTATTATTAATACACCAGCAAATTTTAATACGGCGTAAATACAGAATAATTGAGTAATTAGAATTGAAACTCATCTATCCAACAAAAATTAAAGACCACATTAAATCAAATCCAAACTATGAGTAATCTTTTGATATAATCTCTGCCACACATCTAGACTTATAATCCGCATAAAATCAGAATAACATACACCGATGTAATACGCACCTACCTAGATGATCGGGCTGTATGTTGAAGCAGACCCCGACCCCTGAATCCCGAATCCCGAACGCCCCATCATTCAACAATTCATAGCATCGTCTAGCCTTCTAAGATGGCACTGCACAAAACAAACATATCGATCATCAAATGATAAATAAGCTATGCAAAAAGCAAAACGAAATCCACGGTTGTTTATAAAAGACGACCCTCTACTCACGTCGCTCGCCCACATTTTCTCGAGTACACGACTCACTCCAGAAATTAAGTACCAAAGCATTAAAGCCTATATATAAAGTTTTTCCGTTTAAATGTTCAACTCCTTTCGACATGACAGATGCCTGGACTACATATGCCACAAAAAAGAAAGCGTCAAATGTAAAATAATATCGACATGTTCGATACAACTTACTGTATGTTGAGGTATCAATCTGCTCGGGAAGAACCTGGATATCTGCGTCGAACCTTTCTTGAACCTGTTATTATCAAAGAAAAGATTGAGAACAGCCCCTCAAATTATTAAGGGCATGGGCATAAATTAGAATATCGAAATTGAATTACATTATTGAGAATAGCAGAATCGGCAGCAGATGACACAAATGTTATTGCTAGGCCTTTGGTACCGAACCTACCCGCCCTGCCAACCTGTAACAAGCAATAAGGTAGACCAGTCGATAACATTTTCTAAAGGGAACTTAAAGTCAACGCCCAAAACTGACCCTGTGCAAGTAGGTATCGGCAGAATCAGGCATGTCATAATTGATGACAATGTTCACTCGCTCAATGTCAATGCCCCGACCCACTAAATCTGTGGCGACAAGAATCCTCTTATGTCCCTCTTTAAAACCTTTGTACCGTGTCAACCTATAATTAAATAGTTCACATTAATCAATAGAATAGTACTTAACTGAAACTCATTGATTCCCTTAAATTTGGACAGAACATAAAATTAGACAAACCTTTCTTCTTGAGGCATGCCTGAATGGATGCATATTGAAGGGAAATTACATTCCACTAGTAACTTGTCCAACTCTGCAGCTCTGCTTACACTTTTGACAAAAATAACGACTTGATTAAAGTCCAATGCATCGAGTAGATCATTCAACTTGCGGTTTTTCTCCAACTCAGTTAACTTGATGTAGTGCTGTGAATTAATCAAACAGATAGATAAATATATAACCACCAAAAGATGGAAGTCCACAAAATAATAATATTTACCTGAACAAGACCATGCAAGGTCAACTTTGCTTCGTCATCAACATAAATTTCCATTGGCTGAAAGGAACACATGTTACAGTAAAACTATATTAGGATTCTTCCCAAAGTTAATGAACCCAGTAGGACACAAATGAAATAGCCAGCTCTGGCAACAAGGTGGTTGTCCGAATGTCATGCCTTCGCAGATAATTACAAGTCACACCAAGCAATGACACATCATCCCACATTCTATCTACATGATAGATGATAAAACCCTCCTCTTCTTCCCCAACTTTAGGTATACACCACAAATTTTAGAGAGATCCCACACTGCCAATTGATTTGGTGATGAATAAATTCAATGACGTAAAAATCAAAAGAAAGAAGAAAAAAACCAAAAACTTGAAGACACAACCTAAAATAGGTTTTAGCACTTCAAATTTTCAGCCATCTATCTCCTATGGACAACCACTAGTACTCTCCTAAACTGACTGGATACAAAAGCCAATAGCGTCGAGAGAATGATACTGAACTTTCCGACTTTAAGCATAAAACAAATCAGGGAAAGTCGGTATCAGCAGCCTGTGAAAGAAACTTTCTATTTTTGAGAATTAATAGCCACAGCGCATTACATCTTGCAT
The DNA here is from genome assembly GCA_003255005.1 of Begonia fuchsioides. NCBI lineage: Eukaryota > Viridiplantae > Streptophyta > Magnoliopsida > Cucurbitales > Begoniaceae > Begonia > Begonia fuchsioides. The sequence goes on along the minus strand of QAOC01011160.1, from coordinate 32,213 downwards.
AAACTTCTGACAGACTGGGCGGATCTCTTTGCTGAGGGTGGCAGAAAACATCATTACTTGTTTATCATGTGGGGTCATCTTGAAAATCTCCTGGACATCTCTTCTCATATCTGCACAAGATGCATGAAAATGATAAGGTAAATTGACAACAAAGGCATAACCATGCTGACAAGTTACACTGCAGGTAAATCTAAACAATTACGAGATGCAATAAGACAGCAACACGAAAAAATATTTGCAAACACATTAAGAGAAATGAAATGAAATTGGGTTCATACCAAGAGACTCAAGCATTTTGTCACACTCATCCAGGATAAAATGCCTAACATTCTTTAAAGAAAGATCCTTATCTCTCGCCAACGCCAATATCCTCCCCGGTGTTCCGACAACAATGTGTGGGCATTCATTTTTAAGTAAATCCTTGTGAATTTTAATACTCACGCCTCCATAGAAGACAGCAACTTTAAGATCAACCAGGTATGTGCTGAATCTTTCAAACTCGTGACAAATCTACAGGAATTAAGCACAAAAACCATAAATTTTATAGAAGCAAAAGATAGCTAACAAAAGTTCGTGTTAATCAGAGACATACCTGATATGCTAACTCCCTGGTATGGCACAGAACAAGAGCAGAAACTTGACCTGGCACTGGATCAATTTGTTGAAGGGATGACAGAACAAAAACAGCAGTTTTTCCCATACCAGATTTAGCTTGACAAATAACATCCATGCCGAGGATAGCTTGGGGAATACATTCATGTTGAACTGATGAAGAACCAAAGAAATCGGATCGAACGAATCATAATTCAGTAAATTACAACTTCCATGTTCCGTTTAATTGAAATGCTTACTCCCAAATCAGACTATGATAAAAGCTTATTACCTGATAAATAATACAGGAAGAACATTAGGAGATCTCCTACACATAAGATAATGACTTATACTATAGAGCACTTAACAGAAAATATTAAAGTGAGTATTACTTACACCAAATAATATCAAAGAGAAACAAGAAAAAAGTTCAGTACTAAATTACAAGAAAAAAAGAAAACTCCTAAAAATGATATTTATATGTAAACTTCAACCAAAAAAACTACATTGTATGATGTAATTTAGTCTCAATAGATAATGACTAGGACTTTGCCTTCCGAAGGATGCTCAAATCCAGAATCCACAATAGCACGCAGAAGTTCTGGCTTCAAAAGGAAGTCTCTAAAACCCGAACTATGAATCCCAACATACCCCCTGCAAAGGAAAAATAATGAAAATTATTAGCAATTAAACAAGAACACCGTGAATATATTTCACAGCTCACGCCCTGCTAAATATTTTCTTTGCCAAGATTCTCTCAAACACTCTTTCAAATGGGATACTCACAACTCATTAAAATGGCTTTAAAATAAACTAGCAGAGCAATCTTATAGCAATGAATTATAATTTGGTGAAAAAATACAATCTCAATCCAAGTAAGCGTTAAAATTTAGCAGAGAAAAAACCAACTCAAATCCCTAACTTTCCTCTTTCATTTATTTTCTGGAGAACAATGATAAAGAACTTCGACATGCTGGTACATAAAAACTAGCACACTAAAAAGGTAGATCCGAATAAGCACTCACTTCTTGCCGGCTTCGCCATTGACTTTGACTCCAGCAGAGTCGGGGGCCCTGTCTTCTTCTTCCTCGTAGTCAACGAACTCCTCTTCATACTCGTTATCCTTCATTTCACCCATATCCTACTCAAGAAACAATCATTTCAACAGTTTATTAAAAAATTCACACTTTGAAATACAGTATTAATCAAACCACACAACACAAGTACAGTTAGGGTCTACGGAAGGAAATCAAACTTCTAAGCTTTCCAAAAGTACCTACAACAAGTGAGAACACGAATTCAGGCCGGGGAAAGGAGAACGATTTGACTAGAAGCAAAGGAAAGCAACGCCGGCTGGAAAGATGAATCGGCAGAGAATCGCGACCTCGACAGATCTAAACGAGAAATGGGAGGGTTTGAATTGGGAAATTAAGAGGGTTTTTTAGTTGACGAAAATACCCTTACATTATCTTACTATTTACAATGGCGATTTGATTACTTCTCGTTCATCGCCCACCTCAAAAAGATAGCTAGATTACATTTCCAACCTCTTCAATGGCTTCTTCTCTTTTCCTCGTCGCTCCAGCGAGGTGCTTCAGAACCGGAACAGAACAAGGTGGAGCGCCATTACTGCCTATTTGCATTGCTTCTTTATTGTTCTCATCGCTTCTCTTCTTTCAGGGCGTCTTTGGAATCAGAACCCCGAGGAAACCAGTCTTCTCAGATGCTCGCAAACTTCGAGAAGAACACTTCGAATTGCAGCTAAGGTTTCTTAATTTCCCTACTTAGAGCCGGTTCGATTTTTCAATCCGTTTAAGATGAGATTTGTGCCTTTTTGCTTTTTGTTTTCTCGGGAGCCGAACAGGCCGCGGAAGGCGATCAAAGTACGAAACCTAGCAGCGTGATTTGTGGTAATTGTAAAGGAAATGGTGAGGTGATTAAGTGATTTATTCGTAGGCTTCGAGGAATTTGGTAGATTGACTGACATGGCGCGAGATTTTCGTAACTGAGCAGGCGTTGTTCTGTGCTCGCAATGCAAAGGCAGTGGAGTGAACGCCGTGGACTTCTTCAATGGAGAGTTCAAAGCTGGAAAATCCTGCTGGCTATGCGGGTAATCCATCTCTTTTGATCAATTTTCTCGACTCTGAATACCAAAATTATAACTCCATTGTCTTGTTTTCATCAATGGCCGAGAAATCATTTTCACATCATTTCTTGATTCATTACAGTAGAAACCAAACTGGAACCCCAATTTTATGAATTTGAATTTGGGATCACTGGCTACCAAATTATAACAATGAGATTCTCGGCCTTGTTTTCTTAGTGGCAAAATGGAGATGCTCTGCGGGGACTGCAATGGAGCTGGATTTGTTGGAGGTTTCCTCAGCACGAAGGATGAGTAGAAATCCTCTGGCTTCCATGGAAGACAGAAAGTTGAACCTATTCAAGCAAATCAGATAATCATTCTCTCTCTTGATAATCTGAACTGTATATTTTCACTTCTCTCATCTGCAAAACATGTTGTGCAATTTCTCCTGTGTAATTTGTTATACAATCACCAATGTTCATAACTTGCTCTGACTCCATTTATGTCTTAGAATCACAATATTAAGGACTTTACTACTCTCGAGGACTGATATTTAGAAATCTATCAGGGAACCCATTGAAAAAACAGAGCTTTATAATCATATGATGGAACTCAAATGCTCCACTCTTCGATTCTCCGATCGTCAATGGTGACTCAATCTCAAACTGTTCATGGATTTTGTCCCCGAGCTCAATTATCATGACCCAATTGGAGGCTGCACGAACTCCGGCACGTTTCTGCCACACTCCGATGTGAGAATTATCCCCATCCAGCCTCAGGCAAGTGAGAGAGGGAGATGGGTCTTTACAGCATTTTCATAATTCTGTGCTTAGAAACTCTGAAAGTGCATTAGGCGACAATGAAGATCTATCTCCATTCTTTCTGTCGTGATTTTGAATTTGATTATTCGAGTCCGCAAAATTGGTCTTGGCTTTTTGCCCGTTCATCATTATGGCCGCTTGGTCATACGCCTGAGCCGCTGCCATCTCAAACGTCCCCAGCCATACCCTTCTCTTCCTAAACAAACCCAAGAACAAGTCAAACCAGAAACAGAAACGATGAATAACCAAAACCATTCCAGTCTAACGTCTTACATGAAAACATCAAATCAAATTCAAAGAAATGTACTATTGATCACCGTAAAGATTACACTAAGAACTAAGCTGGAAATAATGGAGAGAAAGTTGAATTAGTGAAAGTTTTTTCATCAGAAAACGCAACTTAAAATAAAAAAATAACTTCAGATAAAGAACAGCTATATGTAGCCAAATCAGATGATCTGGTTAGGAGTTCATCTTCACTGTAAATGATTAAAATATAAATCCAAAATAATCTGTAAATGAAATCAAATAAAAATGTTTGAACTTGCAGGAAAAAGAGCCATACCAGAGGCCATTTCCTCGCTTGGTGTTAAACAGAGAGCACAGAGACCTCTAGATGGATCCATTCACCTGCCACTTGGCGGACAGATACGCTTTTGCGGGTTTCTTCAGAACAAGCCAGCATGGTGATTTGAGAATTTGTTTAGAAAATGACTTGCCGAGATTATTTGGTCATCTACAACAACCATAGCTCTGTGACTCTCGGACCTGTTATTGGACCACTTATTTTCTTGGTTATTTCAGCTGCTTCAAATATAATTTTGGGTGAAAGTTAAATTCGGACCTTAGTTTTAGGTAAATAGCCCAAAAAATGTTTGAGTTTAAAAAAAAAACTCATTTAAGGTTCTTCATACGTCCTAAAAGAGGTCAGTGCGTCCGATACAGATAGAATCATTAATAACAAACTCAAAATAGCACAAAATTATTAATAATTCATAGCCTAAAGGATAGAATCATCACTCGTAAGTGCAAATCTTAAGTATCACATGATCAAATCCTGTCATAAGAGTAAAAGCACCAAAAACAATTTATGATAATAACAGTTCAAGAATTTTGCTAACCTCAGTTCATGATAATAATTAGTAATTAGCTAATATTAACCATCGCAATATCGCATGGGCATATTTCCACGATTTCTAGCTTACCCTAAGGATTTAAAGCCCAATAACGACAAAGTTACTCTTTGGTAAAGTAGGTGGCTTTTCATGTCGGAAAGAACAACATAAGATACCCGACTAATTAAATACCAAAAGAACATATATCCACATGCAATATTTAAACAAACAATGAGGTTCGGCCGTACATAAATCATATTATAAATGGTTGAGATGGTGATAAAAAAGATAGCCAATTTGGCATAGAAACAAGTAGTGATTTTTTATGAAGATGCGCTGTTAAACAGATTAGTCAAATGGAGCAGATGAACCAGCAATCCATCATGGACAACTGTACGTAGTTTAAAGTAGATTACTGTAGTTTTGTCCTTAATATCGTGGAAGCCATCGCATAGGTTAAGGCATTAAATAAAAGACAAGTGGGTTGGTGGATGACTGTTCTCAGAAGCAAATCATCAAACAGGGGGTGTGCATACTCTAAATTTTAATCTAACAAGCCGCGTATGGGTCGAGGGAGCACGAACACAAAAGGCAAATAAACAAATCAACAGAGAGCTTGATCTAAATGATTTTTTAACAAACATTAAATGCATCAAAAAGTGTTGAGAGTGGAAAATCTCGATACCGGCGATTTGGAGCGATGAACCCGGCGATAAATCTTTGAGCTGTCGAGGTTGAAAAGTATAATGTTTTCCCATTACACGTAGTATTTTTCAGTCCATAGGGGAAATTTGTTGACGAATAAATTGTGAAATTAGTTGTCGTTTACTGATTGCGATGATTCTTGTCAGAAAGAAGAATTTCGAGCGACTTTCGACCATGGAAGAAGAGTAAAAAGTATATCGAAGAAATTGAAGTGGGAATCCGCCGAATTTACTTTCCTCGTTTTAGAAGAAATCACGGAGTTGGAAGTTTCCTGTGAGAAAATCTTCCCCAGCGTGTAGATGATACCGGAGCTAGCCAGCTAGCACACTTCCGCCCCGCGCTCTGGCTTCCACGCTTTCGTTCAATAAGAAATAAAATTTTATTAACTTATAATTTTTATAGAAGTTTTAAAATATGATCTAATTCGGACCGAACCGGGTTTGGGACAAAACATGATTATTTTCAAGTTTGAGCTAAATTTTTCATATCTAATTTAGGCTGAACTTGATCGTTTTATTTGATTCGGTTCTTATGATCGTTCACGTCCAAAATATTGATTGATCTGTCTTTCAAAATTATGATGCAGGAACAAACCGATTTTTGTCAATCCCAATAAATGCATCAGTTCGATCTGATTCGGTTCACTCTAAAGACCCTAAAAAAACCAATCGAATACTAAAATAGTACTCGAACCAACAAGTTGATAAAAAACTAACCAAGAAACATGATAATGGTTCAATCATCCCTCTAAATAATAAGCAAATGGAAGATCAAGTTGGAAAACAATAATTAACTCCACCAACTAACCATGGTTAAAAGGCAATGGGTGGGGTCATCTTCACATGCTCTATTAATCTCTCCTTAATTATCAACTTGGATCATTTGATTAACCATTAATCAAATCTTAACCATTATCATCGAATATTTTTTCGATCCGTATTTAATTTTATAAGTAATTACAAGTAAAACCCTAAACTATAAGATTATTAAGTTATTATTTTAACAAAATATATCTCAAATTGCCATTCATTGACCAAACAAATTAAGATTATAATTCTCCAACGACTTAGTCCTTTGAAGCCGTATAATCTTAAAATTAGTGCAAAACGTGTTCATGAACAAATGATTTATTTTTCATGCAATTAATCAAACTTCAAATGAGTGCAAAATGTAATAGGGAATAAGTAAATTTTAATATTTTTTTTTTAAATTTTATATAATATTTATTTCAAGTTTATATTTTTGTCCTACATTCTGACGTGTCATTGCGTAATTGAGTTAATTTAAATATATTTAATTAATAAAAATATAATTTTTATTTATATTTTAAATTAATATGATTACGAGACGATACATTAAGATGTATGATAATAAGATAATCTTACAATTATTTATAATAAATAATGGAATAAAGAAAAAGGGTAATATGGGAAGGAAATAATATGAGAAATTTGGGATAGCCAGTCCAGGAGACGAACAAGCCAGACCGAGTGTCCAAACAGACCCCAAATGATTTCCATAAAAAAAACCAAAAAAGCGGTTTCTGGTTTTTAAAAGGCTGAGACGGAGAACATGACAAGGAAACCGCACTTCAGCTCAGATACATTGCATCTGAGTTTTTATCCTCTACTTCTCAGGTCCACCTTACTCACGTTCAACGCACCACAAGACCTCTTGGTAAGTTGGTATAGATATCTGAGAAACCGTCCCTTCTCTCTCGTTCTCTCGCTCTCTCTCTCTTCTTTTTTTCCCTATCTGATAGGGTTTCGGTGACCTTGTTGCTCCCATTTCTCTCATGAATCTGTGTTCTCTGGCCTTATTGATCGTGGTTGCAGCCTTCGTCTTTGTTTGGTCTCTCTTTTTTGCTCTCTTTGGAGGGTTTTTTGTCGACAGACTGTGTAGATCCGATCTCCCAGCCTTTTTTGAGCTGTACTTATGTCGAAGCTCTTTGATTTTGCTGGTAAGTCGGATTTTCTTACTCGGATTCTTGTTTTGTGGTGAATTGTAGTCATTTTGTTTCGATTTTGTATTTCGAGGCTGTTTAGCGGACTGGTATGCAAAAAGATCCATGGTATAGTTATTTAAGATTATATCGTTGATTTAGTTGGTGGATTTGATACTTTCCTGGAGAAATAAGATGCGATCTACACCCGTTGAGGTCTTTTATTGTTTCTAGGATTTTTATCTTGAATATGTAGTTTTTTTTTCAAGAGCCACTGGGTTGAAGCGTTTATCGGTAAATATTTTTGTCGTCTTATATGTAGGTAGAGAGTTATGTAGTATTTGACTGGTACTATCAAAGTTCATCGGACAGTTATTCATTGTTATTCGAAAGATCATGTTCATTCAGAATATTTCTATAATCAACTGGAATTGCAATAGATCCAAGGTTTCTATTTTTGTGATTTGTTTTTATTATTTAAGATATATTCCTTTAGCAGGTGAGATTATGTTTGAGTTTCATAGATTTGTAGTTGATCTACTGTGGCACTATTAATTGCAAATGTCGTTATGTTATATATATTAATTATCAATGCGTCAGCTGTGGAATTTGTTATTATATGGTGTTTCTTTAGTTGATGAGTGTGTTCTCATTGTATCCTCAGGTAATGAAAGCTTTTTCTCTGGGGGGTCAATTTACCCAAACCCCAAGGAGGCTAACCTCTTTATATCCCTTGGTCACCATGTGGATCTATATTTTCCTCCTTGCAAGAGGTCACGTGTCACTGCTCCATTTGTCTTCAGAGGGGAAAGGATTGAGCCCAAGGAAGAGGTCTCTATTGAAGTTCTTCCAGACGAATGCCTTTTTGAGATATTTAAACGACTGTCTGGAGGCAAAGAAAGAAGCTCATGTTCGTCTGTTTCTAAACGGTGGCTTATACTTTTAAGCAACATCCGTGGAGATGAATTCCATAGCTACAAGCCTGCTATTTTCTCAAAATCAAAAGACGAACTTGTTCAAAAGGATGTCAAAGATGAGGAAGCCGAGAGTGAAGGATATCTTTCCAGAAGCTTGGAAGGCAAGAAGGCTACTGATGTTAGACTTGCTGCCATTTCTGTTGGAACTGCATCCCATGGTGGTCTGGGCAAGCTTTTGATTCGAGGAAGCAAACATGATCGACAAGTGACAGATCTTGGCCTTAGGGCGATCTCCCGTGGATGCCCTTCACTAAAGGTCCTTTCTCTTTGGAACTTGTCTTCTGTTGGAGACAAAGGGTTACGTGAAATTGCCAATGGTTGTCATTTACTTGAGAAACTTGATATCTCTGAATGCCCTTTTATTTCCGACGAGGGTGTGCTTGAAGTTGCCAAGAATTGCTCTAATGTTACTGATATCACCATCGAGTCTTGTCCAAGAATTGGAAATGATGGTATTCAAGCTCTTGGAAAATTCTGTCCTACACTAAAGTCAGTTTCGATCAGAAACTGTCCTCTTGTTGGGGATCAAGGAATCACAAGCTTGATAACGTCCACTTCTTATGTCCTAAAGAAGGTCAAGCTCCATGCTGTGAACATCACTGATGTTTCTCTTGCTGTTATTGGACACTATGGCATGGCAATCACTGATCTCTCTCTCACAAATCTCACGAATGTGAGTGAGAAGGGTTTTTGGGTCATGGGCAATGGTCATGGGCTACAGTTGTTGAAATCCTTGGCAATTACATCATGCCATGGAGTGACTGATGTGGGCCTTGCAGCTGTTGGCAAGGGTAGCCCAAATCTCAAGCACTTCTGCCTGAGGAAATGCAATTTTTTATCTGACAATGGTTTGCTCAACTTTGCTCAGGCTACTGCTGGATCACTTGAAAACTTGCAATTAGAAGAGTGCCACAGGATCACCCAAGTTGGATTTTTTGGTGTTGTCGTGAACTGTGAAGCAAAATTGAAGAGTCTTTCTCTGGTGAACTGTTTGGGTATTAAGGACCTGAGCTTGAAATTCGACTGTGTTGCGCTGTGTAACTCTCTTCGATCTGTGACCATTCGCAACTGCCCTGGTTTTGGCAACAACAGTTTGGCCTTACTAGGCCATCTATGCCCCCAACTTCAGCACTTGAATCTCTGTGGCCTTGAGGAAATAACCGATGCCGGGTTTCTCCCCCTCTTCAAGTCCGGCGAGGCAGGTTTGATGAAGGTCAATCTCAGTGGTTGCACTAATCTGACTGACAAATTGATTACCTCTATGACTAAAAACCACGGTTGGACTCTCGAGTTGCTTCACCTCGATGGCTGCAAGAAAATCTCAAATGCTAGTTTGGTAGCCATAGCAGAGAATTGCCCATTACTCAGCAATCTCGACATGTCTAAGTGTGCAATCACTGATTTTGGAGTTACTTCCCTGGCTCAATCCAATCAGCTGAATCTCCAAATCCTCTCACTTTCTGGGTGTTCTTCCATATCAGACAAAAGCGTCCCTGCTTTACGAAAATTAGGCAACTCATTAGTCGGGTTGAACCTTCAAAAGTGCAAGGCAATCAGCAGGTGTGCAGTTGAGTTGCTAGGAGAGCAGCTATGGGGATGTGACATCCTATTCTAAGCATTGAAAAATGCTTACTGGACCCCTTCCGTGGATCTCAGAAGAGGTTGGGGTAGAATTAAGAAGTAAGTTAAACAATTTCTTGCCAGCTTTTGTTAGTGTCTGAAGTTGTCATAGTTTTTTGGGTCCTTGGTCGTCAGGTTATTCGGTTCCTTTCACCACAGAAATCTGGCCATATCCTCTTTGTTTTTGCCGATTCTGAAAATCGGTTTGGAGGTTTTTGCCTCTCTTTAAAGGGATGTGCTTTCATGGTCGATTTCCCCGAGGTCACCGACTCCGATGACTGGATCTAGTTCAAGATATTTGCCGCTGTTTGTTGCAGTCTTCTATAGCTGTTGTCGAAGTTTAAGGTTCTGGTTAACCATGTCTTGTACGCATGCATTATTGTCTCTTTTCGTCCAAGGGCAGGCCATGGTTGGTGCTTAGTGTCGTTGCTTTTTGGGCAGTTCAACAACGTGGTGATGTTTGTATATGGGGTTTGGTCGGCCATACCACTAATCTTCTCGAAAGTGGTTTTTTAAAACCAGGCCCTGGTTTTTTCCATCTCCGTTTTTTACAGTTTCTATTTTGTTAGAACTGGAACTAGCCGTTGGCAGCTGCATGTGGTGAAGTTAAAACTTTTGGCCCTGCCCTTTGTGTTGTAATCTCTGTTCTGTTTCAAATGACTGAATAAAAGTTGTAGTCTGTGTGTCCATCTTGGTCTGAACAGAGATGTGGTCGAAATGGCGGCGCCATGTGGTGTCTGGGTACCATAATTCAAAAGCAGCCTTAGTTATAGATCTAGTGGTTCACTAAGCATTGAGACATATGGGTTGGACAAGAGCTGGTTTTATTTCAGTTTTAATATAATTTTATTTTATATTTAAAAAAAAATAGTAATAATATATATTTTTTGTTATTTATAGTTTATTTTTTAGTAATCAAATAAGTTTATAATTAATTTTTATGATTTATATTAGATTTTATTAAAATTTAAGTTAAATTTTACATGATTTTATAATTTTTTGACTTACGATTTTAGTTTTTTATTTTAAAATTTTTTATTTTTAAAAATTGATATCGACACATAAATTATATTTTTTTATAAATTAAAATTAAGATTAAATTAAAATTGATAGTTTCGATTTTGATTTGCGATTTTAGTTTTGATTTGGTTCTGATCTGGTTTTGTTCACCTTTAATAAATAAATATTGTTTAAGATTTTTAGGATAATTTATTTTTAAAAAATCCCTTAAATTATGTGATTTTCTATTAAATTCACTCGCATGCAAAGTAAGACACGAAAAACTGAACAATGGGACGTCAATAACCGAAGCTTGTAACACCGGTTTATTTGAACCAAAACATGATTTGACGGCAAATTTGTCCACCACCCAATCCATTAATTATCCAACCAAACTCACGATAATGTATTTTATTTTTATTTTTAATGGTTTATTATATGCAATTAATGAAAAGGTTTCCATACGTCACGTGGATATTAAATTAAAATTAAAAAGCAAAAGTAGTATTTTTATTTAATTATAAAATAATTGAAACGAAATTAATTCCCAGATCACACGGCTGGGGCCCACCGAGCGGAGAAGGAGAATATATAGCGTTTGATTCTCATCAGACGGCTGCCTTGATAATTTACAGAGCAACGAAAACAGGCGAAGAGGAAGAAGAAGCCTCGTTTGGATTCCGCATTTGCCGATTTCTAAAGAAACATAAATGGAAATGTTCCTTTCTTGGTCGGAGGCGCTATCTTTCTGCACAGAATTCGGAGCTTTAGGATAACGAAACCGTCAATGAAGAGAACGTCGCAATGTTTCTCCGATGCGCTCCCTCTCCGATCGCCAAATCGCTCTCGCCGGAACTGGATCATCGTCCTACGATTCGACCTAGGCGACTCATAGCAATGTCTTTCTCCACCAATTCTTCATTTCCAAGGGATAAGAATTTTTCCATGACGTCCTCGGAGAGCTGCAACGGGGGTGGGAACGACTGCTCCGGCGGCGGAAATTGGCGGAGCAGAAACATGAACGAGCATTACCAGAAGATGATCGCGTCTTCTCCAGAGGACCCCCTAATTTGGGGCAACTATGCAAGGTTCTTGAAAGAGGTAGAATCAACTAGAAACCTGGTTTTAAGCATTAAATCAATGAACATCTTACTGTTAATTTACTGAGAGATTTTGAATTTGCAGGTTGGAGACGAAGTAAAAGCTGAAGAGTGCTGTGAGAGGGCGATAATGGCGGAAGGAAGCGATGATGGCAATGTTTTGTCTCTGTACGGGGATTTGATTTGGCAGAAGGATAAAAACAGTGCTCGGGCTAAGCCATTCTTCGATCAAGCTGTTCAATCCTCACCTAATGACTGGTAAAAAAATAAGCTTGCTTGTTCAAAAAGCTGAGTATTTTTTTCTGAAAAAAACCAGACATGCCGATCGTGTTGTTGCAGTTATGTCCTTGCAGCGTATGCTAAGTTTTTGTGGGAGGGTGGACATGATGAAGAAGACACAACAAGGTACAGCTCTCCACCACCGACAATAGCTGCTCCAACTTAGAACCAGTAATTCATTTTTTTTCAGCGTCCTTTCCGAAGCTCTGTAAGTATGAATAATGCATTGTACTGAAATCTCCTGTTCCATACTTTGAGAAGAATAAGAATCTCAAAAATACCCAAATTAAACTAATAATGAATCTGTGAATTTGGCATGAAATAGAACAAATCCAGATACATTTAACCGACCAATCGGACATTGTGAATGTAGAAATCGACTGTAAAAAAAGTATGGTAGATCGCAACATCCGGGTGGTTCGTAAAATAGGACATGGAATTCCAAAGAAAAGAAACAAGAAAGCAAACGATGCTGATTAACTATGAACAAGACCATGTCCTAAATTAAATGACAATGCCTTCATACTATAGCCATTGATCTTTAAAAAGGACGGTTCGATTTCATTTCATAACTCACATTGCTTTTTTGGTTCTTGCATCATGCGGGAACATTTGCTTCTTTCACTTCGACCGGAGGAAATCCTTCTTGTTGGTTCAAATATTCAGTTCCTCCATTTGACACATTGCACGACTTAATCTCATCTTCTTCGGTTGATGCGCGGCTATCTAAGGCACTTCTCTTAACTTCTGCCATAGACAGTGCTGAGTTTTCTCCAGTCTTTCCATTCGATGAGCTGGTCTTTTCCGCCCTTTTCAGCTTAGATGAAGAGTTTATTGCTTTATTTGTTGCGCTCGATAAAGTAGTCTTTTCAGATGACAGTCTCGGAAGAGATTTTCTTTGAGGCTTCTCCAAATTGGCTGGAGAAAGGGGCTTGATATCAGTTTTCTTAGATGTTCTCCCATCCAAACTCTGCCTCGACGAAGGGCAACTTGAACAATCATTAAATTCAGAGTCCATAGAGTTCGTGCTTTTCTTTCGCCCAAGCTTGGGAGATTTGGGTCTTGTTGGTGGCATCTGCATTGACTTTTTATGAGATACAATTTCATTTGTGCCAACACCAGAAACATCATTAAGGACGAATTGTCTAAGTTAAAAGATATAAACTTTGCTAGTACATTGGTTATATAGCTCATGAATAAGCTAGTAGTACGGGTGGGCAGAAGCAGACCGACACCATGAGCCTGACCGGAACCAAATTGTCATTTTTGGTCTGGTTCCAATACTAATTTTAAAAATCTATGATTCATGGTCTGATTCCATTCTTTGAAGGTAACAGACCGCGAAACCAAAATTGAATCGTGAATTAAAAAAATGATTAAAAATAAAATAAAATCAAACCCAAAACCTATAAACCCATCATGTACCTAAAAACCGATTCCAAATCCAACTTAATCACTAGAAATTCAACCTAAATAAAATAAAAGGCAATATATATATATTAAATATGAAAAAAAAACAACACCAAACTAGAATCGCATTGTACTTCACGCTTTCGATTAAATTTTGAAATGAAACCAAACACGATCAGAACCATGTCACCCCTAGCTAGTAGCATGAATGTATTGGTTACACTGGTATTCTAAATTAGACATTAAAATAGAATGTAATACCTTCTTCAACTCTGCTTTTGGAGGTGGTGGTTCTTGATAAAAGCTTGGCATGGGAGTTGCTTTGAACGTCAAGCTTTGTCTCAGCAACTTGATTTCGGCATCTTGTATCTCCTGCAAATAGATAGAAGAATTTTGATAACTGAAAATCATGTTGATCAATTAAACATAATAGAGAAATGTAAGGGCTTACCTTGGATTTGGCTTGCAAATTATTCTTTTCCTCTTCCATTTCGTGTATCTTTTCTTCGAGTTTAGAATAGAACTGCACAACAAGATAGATAAGGAAATAAAAATCATACTAGAACTAAAGCTGGAAACATCAGAAAAAAAATGGAAATGTGCAAGTAAAAAAAACCTCTTTCCTCTTTTCAGCTCGTTCATTGCATCTAAAACCGAAGCTGTAGTTAGGTAGTCGTCCGATCCTGTGAGGTTTAACATCCTCAGCTCGAGGACTTGTATTCAAAACTCAAGGATAAACTTTGAAGTAATAACTCTTTTCACTCTACAGAAAATTGGACATGTTTAAGAAAATGTTGAAAATGAAAAGGATACGATAACATTTCTGATTCTTCTTGATTGTTCAAAGGGTCATTCTTCAAAGGCTTGGGGTTTTTCATCTCCCTGTATTAAGGAATCCAAAGTTAAATGAACATCCATGTAATAATTTACAGTTTTTTTTTAGAATTTCAATGGGAAATTTCTTGCATGTGTCTCGTTTTCTAACACTTGCTCACTTGTTCGGACACATAATGAAAAAAAAAATTATTTAGCATGAGATACGAAATAAGTAGATTGCACATACCGCAGACCTTCATCGGAGTTCCTTGACTGCTGCTTTAAAGCACACAATGAAAACAAGATCAATATCCCAAAAAGAATCAATCAACTTATCATCTAATCAAGAAACCAAAAAACAAGTATGCACCGAGTTTAACCTCTAACTGTTGAAGCTGTTTAGTGCTGCTTGGATGCAAAATGCTCGAGCAATTTAAACCAGAAGAGACTAGCTCTGCATTTGCTCCAATGGTCTTTTTTACCGAAGAGGCAACATTGCTATTTGTCATAGACTTTTTATGTTGACTCACTTTTCGTCCAGTTTGCTTACAACAATCAACAACTTTCTTCTCTTTGGTCTGCATAAGACGATATATTTGATCAAATATCGATTGGATAAATTAGTTATTTAATCTACAAGGTGATACAAACATATTCTGTATTAGCAATGGTCAAGGCATTGATTTGAACATTTGATTCTTCTTTGGATTCCCAAGTAGATGATTTCACTTCTGACAAATCATCCAATTGGGAGGAAGTTCTCGTATTCTCAATGGTCTCACCAAGGTCCGGTTTACTATCCTCTCCATTGGCCGAAAGATGCTCGTGAACATGATTTTGCAACACCACCTTGAGGCCATCTGCAACTCCAACATTCTCTTCTTCCATCCTTCACTGTGCACCAGAAAAACAAATTAGATAGAGCAACAAGTCCACAAACTAGATTGAAAATAGTCATGATCAATTCAGGAGGACAATAGAAGCATATAATGATGACTGCACCATCAATGGTAAGAACAGGCCTAGAAATTTTCCAAATGTACCCATATTGAAAATTTTCTGAATTGGATACTCTAAATCATAACCATATTCATGCCATTGAATATTTCGTAATTGGAAAGTTTGAAATCAAAACCGGCGCATTATAGAACTTCGTGGAAAAAAGAGATCTATGAGTGAAAAGAACAAAGAAAAAATGAATATAAGAACCCCACTGGAAGAACTTTCTATTTTTCGTCTTCCTTCAGTTAGTTCTCAGTTTGAAAAAAAAAAACAAAAACAAAAAGAAACACTCATCAACAGAATCGTTTGTGTATGGATGAATTACATTTTGGGAATTCAACTACTAAGTCACTTTCACCAATCAGTGGCATCCACATTCGTAGATTACACTTAAGAACTAATCCAGCATGGTTTCAACATTATCAATTCAAGCTCAAAAACAGTCATCCAACTGAAGAAAAAATGTATAGTGTGAAGTTTATCTATTGCTCCAAGAACCATAATGCGAAATTAAGAAAAAAAAAGTCTGTTTGTCATCTGAAGAAAACACAAAAAAAAAAAGATTTCAATCGTTCCTCGAAACTCAAAGCAACAGAAAACACATAAAACACAATCTGAACTCCATCAATAAACCAAGCAAGCAAGCAAGCTAGAGAGAGAGAGAGAGAGAGAGAGAGCAGGAGTTACCAGTAGGCTCGAGCAAGAATCAGAACTCCATCAAAAGCAAAGATTTGAGAACAAAATCAAAGAGATAAGGAACAGGAAGAAAGGATCTGAGGGAGTAGGAAAGTAGGTCCAAAAAATCGGTGGATCAGAGGTGAATTAATAGGATCTGCGAAATTCAAAAGGACGATCTACATTTATACATTAAATTTTTCATTTTTCATACATAATTTAAGAAAAGCATAGTTGAAGGCCCCGACCTCATTTAGACGAGGAGCTCCATTCAAATCCATTTCCAGGTCAGGTCGCATTCTGCAACAGAAGGAAGGAGAGAGAGAGAGAGAGAGATTCAAGTTGACGATGCGGTGCATACAGCATCGAGAGCTGAGCTTAGTGATGTACGGATTACGACAATTTACGGTTCTTCGCTTAGGGATTTTTAACCACGGTTCGAAATTGCCCTCTTATATAAAGATAAGTCTAATACTAATTTATTCATTGTTATTATATATTAAATATTTTTTTTATATTTTAATATATAAATTATATTTTAATTAAATTAATAAATATTTAATAACATTTCGTAGAAAGTAATAAAGTCCACCTATTATTATTCTAATAATAAAGTAATGATAATTAATAAAATCGGTCTAGCAAATGAAATGCAGTCGATCACACTTGAAAAGACGAGCTCGGAGAGGAACAGGACTCGGGGTCGGAGGGCGAAGAACAGAACACAAAACGTCTCGAATTTGGACAACTTTGGTCATTGTAGGCCTGAAATTCATGTCTTATTGTATGTACTTCAAGTGATATGGGTCTATTGACTTGTCTTTAAATAAAATTCAAGTCATACCGAATTCTAACAATTTCGATGAAATTCTTCTCCTCTCGATTTCTTCTTTGAGCGATGCAATCGTGCGAAAACTAGGCTGCAAAGAACAAGGATGGCTGCAAATAACAATGGCCGGAGCTGGTCGGGAAGAACAGAATCAGACAAGAACAGCTCAAAGAAACTCGGATTTTCCATTTCCATGGCGGATGAGAAATCGAGCAACGAAAATGGAAGATAAAGAGACAGCATCATCGATCAAACAGCATATCTTAAAAAAATAAAAAAAATTAAATATAATTTCAAATTATTGAAAAGCTACTCCTTTTCTCGAGGCTGTTGGAAAAGGGTGGATTATATATAACTTCACGTGTTGACTTTGATCATGAGAATTGGATAGCAGTTGGGATCATTGATGATAAAGGTTGTAACTTGGATCTTTGTGCGGGGGAAGTTGGCAATTAATTGCAATGGAGTACTAGAATAAAATTGGACTCTGAACCCTAGAGAAGTTTAACCCGACCCATCATAAAGATCCAGTCCAGTCAGATTTGATCGACCCATCAAAGGAATATAAATCGACAATTTAAGTCGAATCAGACTTTAATTTAAAAAATTAATGCGAACCGAAAATGAAATCGGCCCAAAATTCTGGTGGATTTCAATTTGGTTAAATTATTTGATTGATTTGAGTTCATATTCAATTTTTAAAAACTAACTTACCATTTCGGATCATCTTTTTCTTCAAAAAACCGACCCAATGAGGCTTAACCGAAGGGAGTAGGTGAGGCCGGGAAGGGGAAATGGGTAGGATGATAAATCAATCCTAATTACTTTGCACACATGCGGCTTGTCTTGTCTCCCAAAAGCTTTCCTGAAATCGAAAATTGCCGATTGCCTTCGAACTTAAAACTAAACTTCTTGTTTGTGAGGCAGAGAAAGGTGATATCTTTAAGGAGTTGGGTTTGCTTAAAATGACGCAGAAGCAGACATGAGATGGGCAGGGTCTGGTTTTAATGTCGATTTGGTCGGTTTTCTTCAGAGGGTCGACGTCGGAGAGGCAGGTGGCGAGAAAATAATACTAAAAAATGGGATTAGATATTCAGAGTGGTTACTGCTGAATCAGAGAAGATGAGGTTTCAGGGGAATAAAAATGGCGGATGAGGGGCCGATTTTTTGTTCGCTTTTGTCTGATTGATTGATTGTAGAACCTCACCAAATCCTACTTTTTTGCCCTAAACCAGATCGCTTTATCTTTATTCGCTTCTTACTCCTGATTTTCCGATCAGTTGTTCCCGGAATCCTCTCTTACTCGCCGGAGAGTATCGCGATGCTCTCTCCGACCCCTTTATCGCTCGTCTCCGCCGTCGTTCTTTGCTTCCCTTTGGCCTTTTACTTCACCGTCAACACCCCCGTTACTATAACTCCCTCGCCGGCCACATCGGAGCCTCTTTCTGTGCCTGGGTTTTACTTCTCTAGAGCCCACCGGAGAGTCGACTTCAAATCCGTTGCTCCGCCGTCTCCGCCGCCGCCCTTGATAACTCTGCCTTCTATTCTCGAAGGCGATGAGTTACTTCTCCGACGAGCCTCGCGGGTCAGTCCGAAACCTTCGCCACCTGATTCGCCGAGGAAACTGGCGTTCATGTTCCTCACTACATCGCCTCTCCCTTTTGCCCCACTTTGGGAGCTGTATTTCGATCGAACGCCGAAGAATCGGTTCAACATTTACATCCACGCCGACCCGAGTTACCTTTACGACCCGTCGTTCTCCGGCGTGTTCGCCCACCGTGTCATCCCTTCCAAACCGGCGCACCGATACACCCCCACCCTAACCTCCGCCGCTCGCCGTCTCCTGGCCCACGCGCTGCTCCACGACTCTTCAAACGCCATGTTCGCCCTCCTCTCCCCCTCATGCATCCCCCTTCACTCCTTCAATTTCACCTACAAAACCCTTCTCCGATCCCGGAAAAGCTTCATCGAGATTCTGAAAAACGAGGTAGGGACCTACGACCGGTGGGCGGCGCGTGGCCCAGACGCAATGCTCCCGGAAGTCTCACTCGACGATTTCAGAATCGGGTCCCAGTTCTGGGTGCTGACACGTAGGCACGCAAGGGCAGTCGTGAGAGACGGGAAGCTCTGGTCAAAGTTCAAGCTCCCATGCACACGCTGGGACACGTGTTATCCAGAGGAGAATTACTTCCCCACCTTGCTCAGCATGCGGGACCCACGTGGATGTGTTCCCGCCACGTTGACTCACGTGGACTGGAAAGGACGGTTCGATGGCCACCCTCGCACGTATAACTCCACCGAAGTGGGCCCCGATCTAATATCGCGCCTGAGAAGTGACCGGCCGAGGTACGGAGACGAGGAAACCAACGGCCACAATTCGACCGTGATCCGCCGCCGTCATCATCCGTTCTTGTTTGCCCGGAAATTATCCCCCGACGCAGTCCAACCATTGATGAGTATAGCCGCGAATGTCATCTTCAAAGACTAAGCTGTCATTCGTTATTGTGAATGTAATCCCAAATACAATAAGAAAAATCAGAAACAAAACTCAGGACAAACCCGGGTTTTCGATCGACAATCATAGTTCAAAACTAAACTTAAAACTTCAATTCATTTGATCACTCGAAGAAGTACTAGATTAAAGAAACAGGGTGAACCATACCTAAGGTTCCGATGATGTATGAACCGGGCTTGGCCTTTTGGTCGGGACAGCATCAATAACCATATAGCCACCAAATCATGGATCATGTCTTTCATGTGTGACATAACAGAACTCATTATTTGGTCGTTTTGATAAATATAAAACCAATTGTGGTTCTATGTATGAAAAACCAAAGTTATTGGTTTGGTTTAATTGCTTCAAAACTATCAAAAACCAAACCACTAAATCACTATTTTTATTATCTAGAACCCGTTACCTTACATGTTCAATTAACACTTCAAACTTAGGTTCTATAGCTTTGCTTAGCTAATGTCATGTTTAGACATGTTTATTGAACTTAAAGTTGAGTTAACTTTTGTCGATGACATGAATTTATTAGATTTAATATTCTTTTATTTTAAATCTTAAAATCTACTATTTTGTATTGAATTTATAAAATACAGATATTATTTTATTAAGCGAGTAAAACAAAAACCAATCCTCTTCATCAATACTTTTAAACGATGCACCGATTCCCCGCAAAGTTTATGTAGTGAAATCGCATGAGTTAAAATCGAATCACCGAAGAACGAATAACAAAATATACGTGAAAAATTTAATAACATAAAAAAATCACATGAAATAAAAATTCTCCGACTCAAAAACCAAATGATTGACATCATTCGATTCATATTATTGTAAAACTAATTTCTCGGGTTGATTCGGTTTAATTACGCGGGTAATAAGAGAGAGAGAGAGGAGAATGGGAGAAGAAGACACTTAGTGACAGTATTTGGCAAACATGGCGACCGATGAAGCTTGAAGGGTAAGGTAAGAGTTATGGAGGCTAATATCGATCTTTCTTCCAATGGCTATCCCTTCCATCTGAACTTTCACGCCATTAGAGCACCTTGCTGCTGATCGTGATGCATATGCTTCTTCCTCCATGCTTTAATGGGAGGTCATCCAACTAATTTACTTTCATCTTCGTCATCCCTGTAATCAATTTCTCAATAAAAAGACGCCGTTCATCCGCCATTAATGGCAATAATGGAAGAATTTAACTCACTTTCTGATCGAGGAAGAGCTTCTCTTCCATGGCTCCGATGGATCATTGTCTTCTCCGTCACCCATGCCGTTTCCGACCAGCGGAGGCCGTTTTCTGGAGAAAAGTTTCTGACTTTTCAGGTGGGAAGCATTAACGGGAGGAGGAAGATCTGTTGGAAGAGAAAGCTGAAGCTCCATTAATGGCTTCCGGTAGAGATCAATGGAGGAAAGGGTGGAGTATTTATACGTGTTGGGGATGAAGTGAGGTTGAAGAAGGATGAAAATGACAATTGGGAAGGGATGAGGTTGAGACAGGAATGGAATCTGGGTCGGCTAACTTAATGGCTTCCTGTAGAGATCAACAAGGCTTTGTTTTCGATTGTTCACTCTAACACTGTACATGGGATTTTTGGAGATTTCTTCTAGCGCTTATTTTTCTTAGCGTGCCAATCTTAGACTCCATTTTTTGAGCTTACTTGGATCTACAGAAGCAGCACTGCAGCAGAGTTGTTCTCTATTAACTTGCTGATCGAGATTGTGATGGACCGTTCGGTAGCTCCGGACTTTTTCTGGCTCGGTCTGGTCGGGACTCGGGCCTAACCAATCAACAACAATATATTTATCATACAGCTTACCCTATGCATTCTCAAATATTTCAAACCCAAAATGATCAATTCTACAAGGGATATGTAATTATACACAAGTAATTAGATCGAAATTACCTCTCCAACTCTGCGAAAACAGCGATTCCAGCCTCCTTTACGAGTTGCTCCGTCAAAGCCGAGAGGTGGGAAACTTCTCCGGTAGTGTCAGTGAAGCATTTATTAGTGTCGCCGTGGACGATACTTGACTCGTCATTCAAGTCATTTTGTAGAGTGGAACTGGTACCAATATCAGTCTCCATGCTCTGCCAAGCTTTGTTCAATAGCTCTCGACTCATTTCTGCAACTTTTTGGAGAGCAGCAGTAGCTGCTTCGATTTCTAACTCAGCAGCCTCGAGTTGAAGCTTTTCAATCGCTAAATTGCCCATACTTTTCTCTCTGATTCTCTCTTGGGCCAGAGCATAAAGTTTTTTCAGATCATTGGCGTCATCGTCCATTTGGTCCATTTCTTTTTTCAATCTCTTCATTTCTTCCTCCTTATTATCTAATCTCTCAAGAACAGTCTTCATTTCCTCATCCTCAACAGTCAAATCCCTGCGTACAGCTAGAACTTCCATTTCTTTTTGTCTCAAGGATTCTCTAGTTGCTTCAAGCTCAGTCTCAAGCTGTTTTTGCTGCAATCTGAAACCATGATTAATCGGTGTGTCTTGTAACTCTTGCGGGAAATCAGTGATCGTGTCATCAAATAATCTCGGTGTTTCACCATCTCGCTCTTTAGTGGAGATGACTAGTTTGTTGGTGAGGTCGACAATCCTATTGACAACAGTTTCAGCTTCGGAGTATTTCAGTTTGGTGTCCGATAATTCATTTTGCACTGTCTCGAAGCGTTCTTCTTTCTCCTTCAGCATGGAAGTTGCTTGAATAAGTTGGTCTTCTTTACTTTTTATGAGGCCTTTTAGCTCATAAATATCCTGGTTTAATATTACAAATCTATTCTGTGCATCAAGTATTTCCAAGTCTTTCTCCTCCAAGAGAAGTAAAAGAGATGCGCGCTCTGATTTCGACTGCTCAATTTCCATCTTAGCCTCCACTAGTTCAGCTTCTTTAGCCTGAAGAAGGCTACGGGTTTTTTCGAATTCAGTATTTTTAAGCTCAAGCTCATCGTGAAGCATCGATACCTTGTCAATAGCCTGCTGCAGGGCCGATTTCTCGTTCTTCAATTCTTCATCTAACTCTGCCATTATCTCCTTCTCCATTGAAAAATCCCGCTCAAGCTCTTGGTTCCGAGCGTCTACAATTCTAAGCTTCATTCTCTCACTTTCTACTTCTATTTGGGCGTTCTTCAAACTCGTGGTGTATGCCATTATGCTATTCTGCTGCTCTTGGAGTTTGGTCATCTGCTTGTCCAGAAGCTGTTCTTGTTCCTTCATTTTACGCCTCAACGATATGAGAGATTTTTGAGAAACGATCAATTCACATCTCACATCATGGAAGATCTTCTTCACTCTTCTAAAATCGTCTATAGCTTCGGTTGCTTCCACTGCTCTTTTAGACGCATCGTCTACTAATTTCTTTAGTTCATCCTGCGCTACAAACCATTCAAAAGCTCGCTTCTCTAAATTAGCTTCAGCTACTTTCAGCTTCTCCTCTTCGAGTTTGTTCTTCATCATAGCAACCTCCAATTCTTCTTCTTTATCTTGAATAACTTTTTAGTAATGCAGAAGCTCCTCTTTTTGCTTGTTTACAACTTCATTGGCATCATTCAGGAGCTGCGATTTAGATTCAAGCTCAAAAATGGTTTCGGATGCTTCCTTGGTTCTCTTCTCTAGTTCATCTCTCATTTTATTAAGTTCTTCTTCTTTCGATAAGAAAGCATTCTTCGAACTTGCAATCTCGTGGCTCCTCTCCTTCAGCATAAGTTGTAATTCTGCAATTTTTCTGGCCTGCGAAGCTAAATTAAGATTAGCATGATTCAGTTCCTCTTCTAATCTTACATGTTTACTTGAAGCAGTGGCAATATCTTTTTCCCGTTGCTCCAACTCTTTCGTTGCATGGTTTAATTCACTCTGCTCTAACAAGAGCAGCCTCTCTGCATGTTGTAGATCTTCTTCCTTCTTAATTAACGCCATCAGTGCAGCGTGAAGATCCGATTCAAGGGTTTGTAGACTAATACCCGGCTGATCTTTTTGTGCTTGAAGAGAATTGCCACTAATTTGTTCTTCTAGTCTCTGAGTTTGGGCAAAAAGTCTTTCTAGAAGAACTTTTGCTGGTTCGCTGTACCCAACTACCCATTGTCATTCAAACCTGACATCCTTCTATCTAAAATGGACTGAGCAATCCAAAGAGAAGTACCTCTTTTTTTGAACTTTGAAATCGGAGCTAGATTTCTCTGTTTCCAGCTGAACCTAAAAGAGGGCCTCTACAAAAAGGATTGCACCATTGTCAGCTACTTTCACCGATTTCATCGCATCAAGAAAATTACTTAATAAATGAACAAAACCAGAAAAGAAGATTTCATTTCTCTGTACACACAAAATGGAACCACAGACAAGCATAAAAATAATTGATAAAAAAAAACAAGAATCGAGTGAGAGAAAGAGAGAAGAACCTCGGAGTGATGGAAAGACGAAGAAGTAGAAACACCGGGGCGAAGGGTGGCCAAAAACTCCATGGAAGACGGCTGGACTTGGAGCACATCCGCGCTAAGCATCCACGAAGATCAATACTGCACGCATCGAACCCCAGCAACTCTAAAAGAAACCCAAGAGCATAAACCTCAACCTCAACTTGCCCTTATCAAGAGATCCCAAGATCTGAAAAAAAAAATTGACAGAAACGAAAATCACAGAGTAAGGATTGGAGGGAAACGAAAAAGAAAAGGTTCGTCGTTGCCTCACACTACCCACCACAACCTTCTACTTCTAGAATACATTATTTAGTTCATCGACGCACAGCCGTTGCAGCATAATAAATAAATAACTTATTAATTTAAATTAATAGTCCCTTCAATCCATACATTTTAAACGAGATTAAAATTGTAAACGAGTCCCTTCAATCCATATATATTAAAGTAGATCAAAATTGTAAACGATATCAGAACTATTAATTTTAATTTAGTTTTAATTTTAATTTTTTAAAAATTATAATTTATGNGTACCCACTTGGACACAAACAGAACTTGGAATGAAGCATTAAGGTATAGTAGTCTAGCCCTTGATCCTTCGGGAGGTATTCGTAGACGAGAATATCGTCGTCTTTGTTCTTCCAGTGGTTGAGGAGGATGGGTCTGATCGGACCGTGGAGACCGCCGGCGAAGAAGGCTAGGTGGGGTCGTGGGTTGTTCGGCGGAGGTGATTTCAACAGTTTGGGAGATATGTTTCCGTCTAAAAGGTGGATCTCCGGCAGGCTTACGTCTTTTTGAGGATTGAAGCCTTCTGATGTGTTGGCGTTGCATAGGACCCTGATTGCCGTGTTGTAGAGAAACTTGTTGCCTTCCGTTGCATGCGGGCCCTGCATTGATTGGAAGATTAACGAGTAAGCATCGTGACTCTAAGTCAATTATAAGATACTTTAATAGTATAATAATATTAACCTTAGATTTATGTATTTTTCTTAGTTTGTCAACGGTCCACAGATGTTACATACGATGTAATAGTTACAGGTACAGCTAAGAAAAAGGAGAATAGAGAGAGAAAAATAAAACAAAATTATGTGGTTCGATTAAATTCCATAACAACTAAAGAAAAAAAGGAGAATAAAGAGACAAAAATATAACAAACTTATGTTGCTTGATTAAGTCCCATAATGAGAGGAAAGGAGTGATTTTATCAAGATGAATCTCATATGTAATTTTAAAAATATAACAGTACAGTGAAATATCAAATGACGATATTAGTATCTTATCCCGATGTTCCTATGTCTCAAAAGTAGAAGTGTTCGTGATTGAATTCTTTTGCCATTAACATGATATTACGTGTGCAATGATATGATGGTGTAAGTAGAAATGTTGGTGTAACAATTAGCATGAAACCATGGCCATCCAATGATCCATAATGAAAATTAAGTAGGAGTAAGGATCTAACCCAATCGTGGCAGGCAAGCATGAAATGGTCAGCCCCAAGAGTTCTATTCCAAAAGGGATACTTCATGGACACCACTCGGACGTAGTCAGAGACAAATTGCTTTATAGGAGTAAGATTGTAACTAAGGGGTTTGTAGAGGTACTTGACCATCCATGTAACACTGAAGGGCATGAAGTAAACGTGGGCTTGGTCTGCATCCATCGTCCTGAACCGGCCAACACCATGTTCCATCTCGTTGATGAACCTTCCCTCTATTGTGTACAAGTTCTTACACGGCCCATAATGGGTGATGGGTAAGTCTCCTTCCGAGTATACGTAGACCTTGAATCTTCTTTCCATCTCAAAATAGCTCCTGTTGTGAATAGAATTATGAAAAATAAGGAGTGGTCACTGTTTTTTTCTAATGATGATGCCGACCATCAAGCTTGAGTGGGTTGAGAGCCACTCAAGCTAGCGGCATGACAGCTTGAAAACCATCATGACTCTCAATTGTCTCTGCCTTAGGGATTAATCCCTGATTAAACCATCAGTATCATGAAATAGCCTTCGAGATGATTGCATAATAATTATGATTAAAAAAAAGAACCCATATAAAGTCCGTGAAGTTTAAGCTTGTCAGGCGAAGGTCATAATTACCCACACTGGAACCTAGGAGAGTGAACTGAGAGCGACAATATAAGTTTGGAGGATGGTCTTAATATCACTCAATTTTCTATAAATAAAACTTCTTCTAATCTTTTTTAATATTTGTTGACGAATCAGTTAATTATTTGGATAGATAAAATAATAAATTAATTTTTATAATTTATCAAATTAGTTGCATAGTTAACACGCGAGTGAATATTTTTTATACAAATGTTGAATAATAGAGTAACACAATATTACTATTTTGAGAATTATTTTAAAATATTTAATTAAGGTTTGTGAAGTGAGATTGAGGATTTCAATTTTACACGTTAGACCGAAAAAGATGATTAAATTACCGACGGGGTCATCGTAGAGTGTACGGATCTACGCAATGTGTAATGCTTGAGTGCGCATTTGACACGCCTAGGGTCCGGTAGATCTATTGATCTAACGAGACTTCTGAAAGCCACGACCACCCCTCTCACAAGCAAAGCAGTCAAGTCAACCAAGAAAAAATTTGACACTCCTAGGGTCCGGTAGATCTTTTGATCTAACGCGACTTCTGAAAGCCACGACCACCCCGCCCACAAGCAAAGCAGTCAAGTCACCAAAGAAAAAATTAAACAAACGTAGAGGAGAAGAATTTTCACCGATGAAATGCGTTTGGACTGCGATAAACTTCGGCGGAGGCGACATAATCTTTGCCTTTGATTTTCCCCCAGGGACTTGTACGTGAAGCTGCTCGGCTAATCAATATTCTAGCGCCGGCTAATTCTTGTTCAATCTTTTCTGCTCGACTCCGGTTCTGAATTTTTCTCTGCAAATTAAAACAAACATCAACATTCGGATTTCAAATAGATGACAAATTTATTCTTCGCGAGGTTTCTGCAATTTTCTTTCACTGACTAAACGGGTAAAACAAACTTTGGAGGGAAAATAAATCAGAAGAATATAAATCTTTAGGGAGATTAATATTTTCCGATCAGATGAAACTAGAACACTCAAAACTCTTAGATCAAATCAAGAAATAACAAAACGTCCGTCAGACGAAAGAGAGATATGAAATTACTTCTGCAATTTTGTTGAACGGATTTGGATGAGAATCCGCAATGGAGAGTGAAGGAAGAACGGCTCGATTATGATCGAAATTTGTAAATAGTCTTTGAAACTGGACCTCAGGTACGAATACAAACTTCGAATCAGAGAGCGTCACACTGAAATGTGTGGATACAATGAAAACGACGATGGTTGTTGCAATGCACAAGGAAGACAGGATGGTAACAGAGCATCCATGGCAGGTCTCCATCTCGCACCTCCTCACACTCTTTTTCTCTCAAGAATCCGTCGAAATTGGATTCATAGAATTCGATTCTCTCAGCAATCGAAATGAGAAAGAAATCAAGACAAGACGAAAATGAGAAGCGATCAGCGAGAGCAAGGGAAGATGATGAAATCAGTTGTGTATTATAAACAAACTTCAGAGAAGTGAAGAGCTGAAAGTGATGGCCGTGAAAGTACGGATTTGACCCTAAGCACGTGACGAGTTCTGTATTCAGTTTTAGAGTCAGTTTTCGAAAGAGTTTCATAGCTTCCCTGTTTAATTTCCCTCCAAATTGGGAAACTTCACGTAATTCCCACTTTGAACATTCCTTCCCTTCCACAATTCTTATATTCCAATTACATTATGGCCTACACGTGGGTAGTTTCGTCTTTAAACGAAAGTTTTGCAATCCATTAATGAATTATTTCCAATAAATCGATAAGAAACGATGAGTTTGCGTTCCGTTTTTAGGCTTTAACGATTCTTGCATGTGATTCCATTACGACTCGTGTATTTTGGATTTTTATATTATATTATAATAACTCGATAACCAGATGAATCACGTCTAAAAATTACACTAGTGACTCAGTAAATCCCGCAAAAGCAAATGAACGACACATGATTTTGTTTATTGTCTCGCTTAAGTTCATACCTATAGGGTGTAATGTCTCATACATTATCTACTCAGGGCTCGAGTGCCTGCGAATTTGTTATTCGGCTAATAGACCCAAGTGCGTTGTAATAGATATGAAGAAAAACTCTACTTATAGATAAAACTAATGTCTCTCCAAAACAATGGGAGATTATGCACTCTTGTTATATAGACTGCACACTCATTAACGGATCGTCGTTGGTTTCACAGTACGAGTAACCAAATGTCAATCTCATAATGCCTTAAGATATTGTAATTGAATGTTTTATGAGTATACACTACTTATATACAAAAATAATATCTCTCTCAAACGATGTGAGATTATGTACTTTGTTGGTATGGACTGTACACCAATTGACGGATCGTCTTTGATTTCACAAGACGAGTCACAAAATGTACAGTCTCATAATGCCTTAAGATAATGTAAATTGAATGTTTACGAGTATACGTTACTTATATACGAAACTAATATTTATCTCAAACAATGTGAGATTATGTACTCTGCTTGT
Source organism: Begonia fuchsioides (assembly GCA_003255005.1). Lineage (NCBI taxonomy): Eukaryota > Viridiplantae > Streptophyta > Magnoliopsida > Cucurbitales > Begoniaceae > Begonia > Begonia fuchsioides. Next base: position 3,765 of record QAOC01011160.1, on the reverse strand, counting down.
ATTATCTGCACACTCGTTAACAGATCGTCCTAGACTTCACTAGACGAGTCACCAAATGTACAGTCTCATTATAAGCATAAGTTTCATCCTAAAACACAAAACTGTAACTAAGGTGTAGAAGAATACATTTAAGATGTAAAAGTATAAAATAAAATGTATGTCGAGGATCGATTTACATTTTTCCAATATTACACAAATTAAACTAAAATGTCTAGTCTCCTAAGCCAAATTGAATGCATAACCATGTCGAGCAAATCATAAGGCTTGGAGGGTCGATTAATCTCGAAATGTCGTCTCACTCGAATGACACGTTCTTGCTTCTTCAAATACTCCATTGCCGATATTCCGACCAAAATTGATTTGATCGCCGGAATCTTTGCCGGAGGCACGTGAACTGAGAACTCCGTCCAGTTCAACACATCACTGAACGGCAATACGTAGCTGTCTGAAATTATGACGGGGACACAGCCTGCGTATATAGACTCAACTATTCTAGGGCTTGCCACTTCATGACCACTAGGGCACAAGCAATACTTGCTCTGTCCCATCATTTCTACGTAACTTAGGTTTTTTGGAAGGTACCCATAAACTTGTACGTCGTTGTCTTTGTCTCTCCAATGATTGAAGAGAATTTTTCTTACTTTGCCGTGGTCGCCGCCGGCGAAGAAGGCCAGAACGGAGCGGTTTTCAACTGGCCTGTCGATGAATGGCTTACCCAGTTTCCCCGGTGGGATCTTGATCTCCGGCAAAGTCACGTCTCTGTAGGCCTGAAAACCCTCCGATGCATTGGCGTTGCAGAGACCTCTGATGAAGTTTTTGAAAAGGTCTGGGTGGCCGGCGGACACGTCCGGCGCCTGAAACATCCACATCAAAGCATTAAGTTTAGAGAAAATAAACTAGAGATTGGAAAACACGAACCGGACCAAATTGTCGGTTTCGGTCCGATTCTAATCACAATTCTTAGAAACTGTCAAACCCTTAACAGGATTGCAGGTAAAAAGAAGACCCAGCTCCAAACACGATACAAATAGTAAACCCGACCCAAAATTCCAATTTGACTCGAATTCCAAATAGACCATGATCACCCCTGAAATTGACCTAAGTAAAAGCTGAGAGAGAGAAAAAACAAAAGAGAGAGAGAGAGATGAAGAACAGTAAATACCCAATCGTGGCAGGAAACAAGAAAATGATCAGCCCCACTAGTTCTATTCCAAAACGGGTATCGGCGGGAGACAAGATGAACGTAATCTTCAACAATGTTCTGCAGACGGCGGCGAGAGAAATCGGTGTAGGGTCTGTAAACGTAGCGAATGATATTGGCGATACTGACGGGAATAAAGAAGGCTATGGCTTCATTAGGGTTTCTAGCTGAAAATCGGCTCTTCCCACTTTCCATTTCGTCGATGAATTGACCCTCAACAGAATATATGTCCACCATTGGTCCCTTGTGAAATAATGGCTCCTCTCCTTCTTTATACGCCCATACTTTGAATCTTTTCTCCATCTCAACGTGGCTCCTGCAAGTCATTAAATCAATCTTGGAGTTCAGCAAAAAGTAATGATTTTTCCTGCAAGTACGTTGACAGACAGTGGTGGAAGGAAGATGGGCGTTGGCTCGTAAATGGAACAGAATTAAATAAGCTTTTTTTTCCTGTCGAAGGTTGCCCATTTCATAAATAAAAACAATGGAGTTTGAAATCGAAAGTTTTAACTGATGAAATGCGTGTGGATTCACGTAAACTGATCCTCTGGGGACGAAAGATCCTTCCTTGAACAAGGAATAACTTCGCGACTTGGAAGCTTCTTTAATGGCGGATCTTGCTCTCCCAACTCCTTCCTCCGCAGAGATCTTCGTCTTTACCTGAATTCCAACAATCATGTTAAAAAAAAATAAAAATAAAATTGTATTTTGACGTCAAGAAAGCATACAGATTTATTGAATCTGATTCCCCGCTCCTCAGCTCCGGAACGGAAGCCATTGTTTTGACCGGAAATCAGTGGCGGTGAAGAAGAATGATTGTCGATCCGAGGAGACCGCGGAGAGTGATTGTAAAAGGAAGAACAGAAGACGAAGAGGCTGAGAAAAAGGTAGAAAAGCCACGCGCCGTGGCATCTGGAGACGCCGCCCATTGAAGTTTTGACCAATCGTTTGGATGAAGCTGACGAAGAGAGAGGTTGCAGAGAGATTCATGGAGTTTCTCACGGCGACTGTATACACTTAAATTGCGGATTCTGCTCATTCTTTTGAATTTTAAGTTCAGAATAGTGTGGTTTTTGATGAGGGCAAAGTCCGGCTCCGCCGGAGATCTCGTCGGAGCCAACCCCTAAAATATTTATACTTTAGAAACCGAACTTAGGCATGGTTTTGTATCATACACGCCATCTGATAGTGTAACGTGGCTTCAATGACATCGTTTGACTGTTGTGATCCATTTACTTTCAACTGAACCTGTAACGTTGTTATTAACTTAAGGTATCATAGTGACATACATAAATTTAAATACAAAGTCGTGAATATTGTTCCGACATTTATAAGATTATCTGATTTTAGTAATCTGAGGGCTAATTTATATGATTATAAATTACACTTGATTAACTTTGTTAAGCATTTTGTTCTCTGTTGATTATGGAAGGAAGTTGCTAAACTAAAATTTATTGATTAATTAATTTGAATTAATTACTATTATAAGTGTTTCGTACAGAAAAGGAGTGATAATTTAGGGCATTAATTTATTATAATCAGATGCTTAGAAGGAAAGATGGGAGGCGAAACAGGACGCTTTCCTCAAATTCTCCCAAATTCCAGTTTTTATGGGCGTTTCTGTTTGCAAGATTCATCCCCCTCTTCTTTTGGCCCGGTGAATTCTGTTTCTCGTCTCTCGCTTTTCGAAGTCTCTGTCAATCTCATTCTTCTCCGTCGTTTGAGATCTCTGCGATCCCATTTTCATGGTGAAAAACTGAAAACCAGGCAAGGACGCAGATCCGGATGAATTATTTGATTTTTCTGTTTGGGTTTTGCTTTGTTCGTGATGGGTTGGAGATATAAAGCTGGATTATGCCTCATAGCCGCTGTGGTTATCATATGGGTCACCTCAGCAGAAGTTACTCAGGTATTGCTTTTCTCTCTTTTGTTCTTCCTTGGATTTATACTTCATTAAGCAATCCTGGAATGTGTTCTTTCGATTTGAATTGACTTAAATCTGACATAGACGCAAGCTTTGGGTGCTTTGATGGTTAAACGATGACATAATTTTTTCCTGATTGATTCGAATTGTACATGTCTGATTTGCTTTTTTTCGTTATCCATCAGCCTAGAGATTTTGCATATAGTGATTAAAGATGGTCATTTGAAGTAATTTTCTTTGTTGAGTTTTAGTATTATAGTATCGAGGATTGGTGGCCATATATTTGAAGCAAGATTGCATTACTTTCACACTGACTTCAATTAAATTCATATGTGTTCTTCTTTTTAAAAAAATGCTTAATTTTATTTATATGTTCACTTTTACTTATATAGAAGTGTCTGCTTATTCTTGATCGTGGTATTAAACTGCTAAGATACGAGGAGAATTGTATGGGAGAAACTATGAACAACAGCAGCAAATATTCAAAAGTCTATAATATATGATTTGTGCTCTATTATTTGGATATGATCTGATAATACCAACTGTAGCAGTAAAATAAAGTCCAATTCGAAGCAAGTGAGCCACATTTCAATCTTCATTCGTGTATATATATTTGTGCAGGGAATTTTTACAGATTATA
>QAOC01011149.1:0-11077 GCA_003255005.1 Begonia fuchsioides | reverse complement strand
AAGACCTTCAATGGAATTAGAATTTGATTGGGAGTAATTTGACTTGATAGTATTTAGAATTCTCTTCCTGCTGTCTCTTGTGACATTGGTCGACATAAAAGGGAATATGTCAACCGAACTTAGGTTCTGTCAAAACAGCGGTCGACATAAAGAAGAGTCTGTCGACTGGACATTGAATCTGTCGCAGAAAGGGTCGACATTAAAATTGGATATGTCAACCGGTCCTTCGTTTCTACCTTTAATCGGTCGACACAATCTTGAACCGCTCTCTCTGTTCCAGTGATTTTTGTGATCTCTTTTCAGTCGACCCAAACCTCCAGTCTCAGATTTCCTCTCCTCAAATGGCTTCCATCTAAAAAATTCCAGTCAGAAGGAAGAGGGCAGCCATTAAATCGAAGGATATTGCAGCCTCCTCGTTTGCTCCGCCCACAAAAATTAAACCCTCTGAGTTAGACAAATTCATATTCCAAAAACAGAGCAGCGAAGATAAGTTTTATTCAATTTTTCATGACAAACCTCTCATTTTCAGTAGGATATATGAGCATAATTCTATTCCTGGAATAGATATCCTTCGCCGTTTCCCTCTCATGTTCAATCTCCAGCTCTCTCCTCAGTTGATCCCATGGAGGTGGAAATTACTACTCCTGCCGTTGCTACAATACCATCATCCTCTCCTGGCACAATTGTGCCACCTACTCCATCAATAATTGGGCCTCCATCTGCTGCAAGCACCATTGTTCTTGACTCTCCCATCTCTTCATCAGTTGAAGAGTAGTATAGGAAAGTTTTTTTTGTCTTAGGAGAACTCTNGAAATTTTTTTTGTCTTAGGAGAACTCTTAACTTCTTGTGTATCTCCTCTTTTGTATAAACAATGCTACTTTAGTCGTATTGAATATCATTTTTGGTTATGTTTATTCTTTTTGATAATGTCAATGGGGGAGAAAATGATGTTAATGCATAAGTTATGCATAAGCTATTTTAAATCTATCATGCATGAGTTGCTTTGTATGGGGGAGCATTGAAAATCTTTCATACATGCTTTGTTTGTGGGGGAGCAATTTATCTTTCAAAAGTTTGTGTCATCATAAAAAAAAGGGAGATTGTTGGCTTATTTTTTTATAGCAATCAATTATTTTTTATGATAACTATGTGAGATAAGCATGAAAGATAAAATAAACTACTTTACAATGTTTAAATTAGACTTAACCATTCATGAGAAATACCCTCTTTGAAGGGTATAATTAAAGTCTAACAATTTGTTTAAGTGCTGCAGAAATTTCAAGTATATGTAGTGTTTTGTGTCGACCCAAAATACCTTGTGTCGACCCTTGTAAAATCCAGAAGCTTAACCCAAAATGCTTTGTGTCGACTCACAGGCTATTGTGTCGACCCCTGTTCAAAACAGAGGCCGAGTCTTTCCAATTGTGTCGACCCACCTATATAACTTGTGTCGACCCAAAATGTAGTGCAACGTGCAAATGTGTCGACCCATCCAAACTGTCTGTGTCGACCCATCCAAACACGATCCCCCAGTTGGAAAAGTTTCTCCTTCCTTTTCTTATTGGCCGAAGCGGCATAGGCTTCGTTCTTCCGCTCAATGGTCTTCTTGACCCTCTCGTGCATGCTTCGGATTACTTCGGCCTTATGAAGCCCATCGGGATTAGCAAGTTCCCGGGTAGGTAATGGTAATAAATCCGAAGGTGTTGAGGGGTTAAACCTGTAAGCCACTTCAAAAGGGGTCATTCCCGTAGTGTTGTGCTTGCACCGATTATAGGCAAATTCCACGAAGGGTAATTTGGATTCCCATGTGGTGGTGCCCTTCTTGATCACACTCCTCAATAGAGCCCCTAGTGATCTATTGACCACTTCCGTTTTCCCATTGGTTTGTGGGTGAAAGGCCGTGCTAAATAAAAGCTTGGTTCCGAGCCTTGCCCACAAAGTTCTCCAAAAAGTACTTATAAACTTACCATCGCGGTCGGAGACAATAGAATGTGGTATTCCGTGTAGCTTAGTGACCTCCTTGAAGAAAAGGTCCGCGATGTAAGTGGCGTCATTGGTGGTATGGCACGGGATGAAATGTGCCATCTTGGAAAATCGATCCACCACAACCATGATCGAGTCCTTGCGGTTGCTTGTCCGAGGGAGACCGACGACGAAATCCATGCTCACGGCTTGCCATGGATGGTCTGGAACCGGTAATGGTTGATATAATCCTTGAGCCAAAGTTCGATTTTTGGCCTTTCTGCATACGATGCACCTTGTACGAAGTGGTGCACGTCCCGAAATAAATGTGGCCAATAAAAATGCTCTTTGAGCATCTCCCACGTTTTCTCCTCCCCGAAGTGTCCCGCAAGGCCACCACCATGTTCCTCGGTGATGAGGGACACTCGTAGGCTCCTTTTAGGGACGCATATTCGTCCTCCTCGTAAGAGGTAGCCATCGGTAATATGGTAACCCGATAGCTCCCCTTTGGATGCGGCTTCAAAGTGAGCACCAAAATCGGGGTCTTCCTTATAGAGTTGCTTGACCCACTCAAACCCGAAAAACCTCACCCGCATCTCAGTAAATAATATGCTTCTCCTCGATAAAGCATCGGCCACAACATTAGTATCCCATTTTTTATACTTGATAATGTAAGGGTACCTTTCCAAAAACTCTATCCATTTAGCATGCCTCCGATTGAGTTTCCCTTGGCTCTTGATAAATTTTAGAGCTTGGTGGTCGGTATGTATAATAAATTCCTGTGGCAATAAGTAGTGTTGCCATACCGCAATAGCTCTAATAAGCGAATATAACTCTTTATCATAAGTAGAATAATTTAAAGTCGCACCTTTGAGTTTTTCGCTAAAATAGGCCACGGGCCGGCCTTCTTGCATTAGAACCGCCCTGATGCCCGTACCAGATGCATCGCACTACACTTCAAAAGCCTTATTGAAATCCAGGAGGGCTAATATGGGTGCTTCACAAAGTCGGCGTTTAATATGATCAAAACTTTCTTGGCATGGTTTTGACCATTTAAATTTCGTACCTTTCTTCGTGAGTTCGGTCAAGGGGGCCATGATGGTGCTAAAACCTTGATGAACCGTCGGTAAAAATTGGCCAATCCGTGGAAGCTTCGCACGTCCGTGACTCCCTTCGGGTTTGGCCATTCTTGGATGGCTTTAACCTTTTCTTCATCTACTTTCACGCCATGCTTGGACAATATAAATCCGAGGAAGTGAATTCGTTCTTGAGAAAATGCGCACTTGGCTTGATTTCCATATAATCGGGCTTGCCGCAATGTGATGAAGAGTTGCTCCAAGTGCTCTAAATGGCTCGGTATGTCCGTGCTATACACAAGGATATCATCGAAATAAACGATGATAAACTTGCCAAGGAAGGCTCGGAGGACATGATTCATGAGCCTCATGAAGGTACTCAGGGCATTCGTGAGACCGAAAGGCATAACTAACCATTCAAACAATCAGTACCTTGTTTTGAATGCGGTCTTCCATTCGTCACCTTCCTTCATGCGGATTTGGTGATATCCGCTCTTGAGATCAATCCAAGAAAAGAGCTTAGCCCCGCTAAGTTCATCCAAAAGATCATAAAGCCGAGGTATTGGAAACCGATACTTGATCGTGATGTCATTGACCGCTCGGCTATCGATGCACATGCGGTGCGTGCCATCCTTTTTAGGCACAAGGAGGGCTGGAACCGCGCACGGGCTTAAAGACTCCTTGATGTAACCTTTCTCGAGGAGCTCTTGTACTTGACGTTGTAATTCCTTGCTTTCTTTTGGATTGAGCCGATAAGGGGTAGGTTTGGCAAGGTGGCTCCCGGTTGAAAGTCAATTTGATGTTCTATCCCTCGGTATGGAGGTAACTCCGAGGGGAGTTCCTCCGGGAAAACATCACGGTACCGCTCGAGCAAAGGCTTGACCACGTCCGGAATGAGCGCGTCTTCGGCTAGGTCATGCTCTCGGTACACGAGCATGACTATCGGGTCACTCCGGGCTATGCATCGATCGAGCCCTTTCCGGTTCACAAGCAAGGTCTTGTTGACCCTTGCCTCTCTTTTGATGGCCTCATCCTTGGCCACTTGCTCCGGGGTCATGGGCATCAAGATAACCTTTTGGCCATTCATCACGAGGGTGTAATGATTGGCGCGCCCATCGTGTATTACATGGCGATCATATTGCCATGGTCTTCCGAGCAAAAGATGAGTGGCACTCATCGGGACAACATCACATAGCACAGAATCTTTGTAGTGGTCGATCTTGAATTCGACCCAGGTTTGTTTGGATACTCGGACATCCTCCTTGTCCGTGATCCATCGGAGTTTGTATGGTGTCAGGTGGTCGGTGGTTGGCAAGGACAATTTCTCCACTAACTCCCGGGAAGCTACGTTGGTGCAACTCCCACCATCAATGATTAGAGAACATACTCTTTCCTTAACCAAGCATCGGCTATGGAAGAGGTTCTCACGTTGGTATGCTTCCGGTTGTGGTTGGGTGGAGAGGACCCGTCAGACCATGAGCCAAGTCCCTTCTTGCGGTCGACACTCATCTCGACCGTGTTCAATTGGGCCGGGTACCTGTTCGGGTGTGGCCGTGTCTTCGGGTGGGCTTACGGAGTCATCCTCGCTAACTATCTCCTCGGTACCTTCAAGGATTGTCATCACCCTCTGATTAGGGCATTGTGCTGCCATATGGCCTCGGCCCAAACACTTAAAACATTGGATCTCTCGGGTCCGAGATCCTTCACTACTCGGCTCTTGGGCTTTGTTGGGCACGGTCGGCTTAGGGGCCCATGGTGTGGTCGGGGCTGGGGTCGGGTGTACGGGCGCCGGGCGGTAAGGCGCGGGCGAGCGCGGGATCGGTCTCGTGTCCGCGAGTTTGCCCTTCCATTTGACTTGTCTCTCGACTCATAGAGACATTTGAATAAGCGAGTCAAAAGAGTCATGGGGCTGTAACTCCACAATATCTCCAATGTCTCGTTGGAGTCCTCAATGAACCGAGCTATGAGGTGCTCTTGCGGCTCATCTAACTCACATCGAATTCGGATGGTCTCGAATTCAGTGAGATATTCTTCAACCGATCTTCCCCCTTGCTTTAACCCTTGAAGTTTCAAAAATAATTCTTGCCTATAATAATTAGGCAAAAACCGTGTGCGCATGTGGGCCTTCAAAGTATCCCATGTCGTGACTTCGGGTTGTCTATCTTTCCGAAGTTGTGCACGGTGGCAATTCCACCAAAGGATGGCATATCCCGTGAATTCCAATGTAGCTAGTTGAACCTTGAGCTTTTCGGAATAATCATAAAGGTTGAAAATTGCATCTACCTTTTCAACCCACTCAAGATATAAATCACCGTTTCCGGTACCACTAAAGGATGGGATGTTTACCTTCGGGAGTCGTCGTTCATCCTCTCGGTCCACATGGTGGTCCTCATAGAATTCATCATTGGATTCGTCCGAGTCATGCCGATTGGCTCGGCGATTCCCGGCACCCGGTCTTCGGATCGGTCGTGGTGCGGGCGGCGCCAGCACTTGCTGGTTGGTCAAGGCGTCCAACCTTTGTAAGATGGCTTGCATCATTCGTTCATTCGCCGCTACTCGCTCGTTCAATTGATGAGTTTGATCCGCCACTTGTTCATGGTTGCTAGGATTGTGCTCGGGTGGACCAGAATGTAGCGTTTGGTCGCTCATGGTGGTGTTGTCGCGGGCGGGTCCGTGAAAGGCTCTGGTTCGTGTCATCATGTGTATCTTGATGTAAAAATTGGATTTTTACGATCAAGAATAGGAACTTTTTGCTCTGATACAAAGTTGATGTGCAACGCCGGGGTGGTTTGCACGTCGTGATCGGTGGGTGTGCGCGCGAGATAGATTGGCTCGGGCGTTTGGTGAACGGTCGATGGAATGGTCGATAATGTGGGGTTTTGCGGAAGCTTGACGATGGAAATTGTGAGATGGCACGGTGAATATGATCGGAAGATCGGGGAGGTTGATGATGGCTCGGGAATGGTGCGGGTTATGGAGGAATCGGATGGTGAAGGTGAAGTCGGACGATTAGGATACTTGAGCAATCAAAGGATCCCAATCGGTAGACTTGGAGAAAGCTCGGATATGACTCACCAAGATTTCTACAAGGGTTGACGGAAGCTTGGCCGGATGTGACTCACCGGAGAAGTAACGTCGATTGAGGGAATTATCAAAAAGGCTCAAAGCTCTTGTACTGATAAAAATTCACTAAGTAACAAGTAGGTCTAATGTTCTTTAAATAGACAAAAACAAAAACGAAAATCTAGAGAACTAGTAATCTCAAGCCATCGGATGAATTGGACGTCTATGATGATTTGGCACGTGGATCCCGGAGGAGCGTCGTGGTTCGAGTGCGCTGCGTCATGGGTGCGCTGTCGGGCGCGCTGGCGGGTGCGCTCGGCTGTGATACGTATCTCCGAGAATCATGGGATTTTGTGCGTGCGAATTCCCCCAAATCCTCTTGGTTGTTATTTTCCAGCTAAGGCATCTTGTCCATGAAGATTTGACACGGGCAAAATAAAAGGATGCATTGGGCTTCCTTGAGTGTTGCATTGGCCTCGGCCTCGGCCGGGTCTTGGGCTGTAAATCTGTCCACTTGATGTCTAGGCTTGATCCTCTTCATTCTCTAAGTCTCTAAGTCTCTAAGTGCTGAAGGGAAATGTAGCGCTCGGCCACTTATTGAAGATGGTCGAGACCCTAATGGGTCTCGGCGTGGGCCGCGTCACATGGCGTGGTAGATCTGATGATGGTGCGCGTCGTGGTCTTGTGTCCGGCGTCATGGGCCGCCTCGTCCGGCCCGGAATGTGCGTTCTAGGTGAACGCTGTGGTCGTCGGGCCTGGTGTGCAGCGGGCACCAGGATCGCACACACTTTATCACCATACATGCGACCCTCCCGGTTACATGAAAAGCGACAACTCCGATAAATTGTGTGCGATCCTAGTGCCCATAGCACACCAAGCCCTAGTTGTCAAGTGGGGTTGATGCATTTCATGGGCCAACCACACTTGATGAAGGAAGAGGAGTTCAAGGGTGACACATTAAGGTGGCCCCAAATCACCAAAACATGAAGGGGAAATCATGTTTTCCTTTTGACAACTTTGTGTAATAATTTAGTTAGTTTTATGTAATAATTAGGAGGATAATTAGTAGCTTAAATTTGTGCACATGTAAGGGTACTTAGTGTACCCGTGGCATGGAAGGGTGATCAAAACATCCATGGTGATGAAAACAACATTTCTGGTTTCGGCCCAAGCTGACCTTCGAGGCTTGTGCAGCCGTTTCGACAACCTTCTCGACCTGTTTTGGACAAACGTGCTTCTACAAAAATGTGACCCACATCGTAAGGTTTCCAGAATGGGGTAGAGCATAAAATTTGGACAACAACTTCCCAGCCAACGATCGCTATTACAGAGGCCTTCAGAAGATGGAGCGGCCCAAGAGCATCCAACCCATGGAGGCTGATCCATGGCCATGTTTGGCCCCAACGGAAAGGAAGGCTGAATTTCATCTTTGTCCTTCATGGGAGCAGCAGCTAGCAGCCCATGGAAGTGCCCAACCATTAGCCCAAAAGATACAAGTGTTCAAGTCCATTTGATTATAGACAATCCATCATTGGTTTGGCCCATCTATTAGGTTTTTGGTTTTTCACGTGAAAACCATGCAAGCTCCTCTATTTTTTTTCTTTTGTTGTAAGTTAATTACGTGGCTGCAAGTGGGAGGTTAGGTTGTATTAGGATGGGTTGCAGTCATGTTTAGCTGCCCATGCCTCTCTTTTGGTGGAAAAGTCTTTGTGGCCCCCACTTGCCATTCCTCTTTAATGGTGATTTGCTTAGGTTTGTAGGAGGCCTTTATGCCCCTTTGTAGCTCGTGGGATGGAGGGTTTTAACCTCCCTTTCTCAGCTTTTTGCAGATTAGAAAATGTTGATCTTTGATCTTTAGTTTATAACAGTGTTGGTGCCTTGCTAGAGCCACTAAGCCCTATTCCAATCTCCCTTCCTCACTTGTTTAGGATCAAAGGCGAGTTTGGAGTCCCATAGCTAACCTTCCATTTATTATTGTGATTGTGTTGTTGCTTGTGTGTTGGTTGCTGTTTTTATTTCTACCCGGGTGGATTTCGTGCACTAAAAGTCCACTCTGTGTCATTTTCTATTTTTCGTGAGTAAAAGTCCCAAATTTTTGGCTGTGAATTCTTCTTTCAATTTCTGTTCTTTCCTTTTACCAAAACCCTTCGCCCATCAAAAGTTGTGCTTACAACTTCCCCTTCATTCTGCCCGAGTTCCCGAAATCGAACAGTTTCTGTCCATCCATTTTCCAACCTACATATCTCCTAACCTACCGTGTCTTTTTTCATCAAACCACTTGCATTTTATTTCCCTTTCATTGAAGTTGTTTTCTGCCAATTTTTACATTCCTAGGTTTCTTGCTTTTGAAGTTGTGCAGAAATCTTTACCCATCCATGTCACTGTTTTTTGTTTTGTGTCTTTTTGTACACTCAAAAGTATTCTTGTGCCATTTTAAGTCCTCACGTATTTTGAAGCAGAAAATTTGGCCCAGCTTAGTCCACTTCCTAAAGTTTCATTTGGCTGAGTTTATTTGACTTAATCCTGTATGCATTTGGAACATTAACCGTTACACCTCACTGTTTCTGTCTTGGACTTTCTCCTTGGCAGATTACTATTGTGTCTTCTTTCTCCCGACACTTCTCATAACCCCGAGCGTGTCAGATCCTAACCTTGACCAAATATGATAATAACTTGACAAATAAAGTCAAGTTTCCAAGAGGGTTTGGTCATGGTCTTTGGGTTGGCTGTTAATGGGCCGGGACTTGTGGAAGGCTCGGCCGTGTTGGGCTTCCACTCGTGCGTTTAGCGTCTTCTAACTTCAGACTTCATGCTTTCCTTCACGAAGTCTTCTAAATGCTGAAAACAAACTAAGGTGGCCGGGCTCGGCGTTGGTGGGCCGAGGAGTCAGGCTCCGTGGAAGAGCGCTCGATCCAAAAGAGGATTGGACCGTGCGTTCCCTCACGTCGGTCACTTATTCCTATGCCAAGACTCTAGTGAGTCTCGGCCACGTCGGCGGTCTTGGACTTGTTGTAACAACCCTCGTTTTTTTTTTATTATTCTCTTTTAAGGATTTGTGACTTTAATACGGAAGCGATTAAAACCTTTTTATGAAAAATGCTTAAACGTTAGAGTATTAAAGTGTTGTGGCTATTAGTAAATTAGTAGGCTGAAGGTGATGAAGAAAATAATGTTTAAGAAGTATGTGGAATGATGTTATTCAGAAAGGTTGGAAAATTATATAGGTTCGGTCGACACAATTTGCAGTCTGTCGACATAGAATAGCTTTCAGGAGTTTATTCGGTCGACCGCATGGTCAAGCGGTCGACACCTTCAAGTTCGGTCGACACAATAGACGAGCAGTCGACATAGCATAACTTTCGGGAATTCATTATGTCGACATAAGTTGGAAAAGTCAGCAAAATCAGCAGAATTTTGATTGGTGGACATAAAAGGAATATTGATTTTATTTAATAAAAGGGCTTTAAGTGAGTCTTGGCTGGAATTTTCCCCTCCCAACCATGATCTCCTTCCCTCTTTCTCCCTAGGTTTCGTGCTCTAAATCAAAGGAGGGTGAGATTGAGATAGAGAAAGAGTTTTGTGAGGAAAAAAGAGTGAGAAAGTGAATGCTTCAAGAGAAGTGAAGTGAAGAGCTTTGATATTTCGTGGAGGCTGAAGCTCAAGGTATTTTCATATCCTTTAAAGTTCTTGTAGGTTCAATAATGATAAAAGGATGATGTTTGTTGGATTGATGGATAAAAATGAAGGATTTCAAGTAGAATGTTAGAAAATCTGTTGATTCTATGCAAGGTTAGGGTTTTTGAGATTCGGTCATATTGTAGCACGAATTGGAGTTTATGACCTTCATAAGAGTTAAAGTAGGCTCTTATAGAAATTCATAACCGTTTTAATCACACAAATTGGAGCTTTGTAGACAAAGTTATGAATGTTACAAGTTAGTAGATGGAAACTGGGAGAGCACTGGTCGACATATTATTAACCGGTCGACACAAAATAACTCTCTGTAAATGATTCGGTCGACCGCATGAATAAGTAGTCGACACATTATGCTAAGTTATGTCGACACATATAGGTTTATGTCGACCTAATCACTGTTCAAACAGTGAATGCCCTCTGTTTTGTCCACGTAAGTCGACATGCGTTAGTTTTCTGAATTTGGTGTCTTCTAAGAAGTTATAGTAGACTCCTTAAGGAACAATTTGACTTCTTAAGTATCACAAATGGATCAATATAGAGGAAGTTATGAATTTTGGAAGTTATAGTGAAAATAGTTACTCATGGTGTAAAACTTATTCGAATGGTTTGACAATATAGGTTCTCAAGCTTCTAGTGTGCATTGCCAAGTTGAAACCAAAGACATCAGAACTCAAGGTAAGTATGTGTTGTATTCGTTTGGCCTATTAGAGGTCTACATTGCAAAGATTATGTATTTTTATGATTTTTGATTGATGATAAACTGGTTAGGGTGTAATGAACAATACACCGACCTCAAGTCATTTGAGGATTGTTTGTGTGCCTTGTCTTGATTGATTGAAAGATTTCTGTGGGATTTTTTTATGGATATGTTTATATGACTTTTATGAACATGTTTAGATTTTCATGCTGTAACGACCCGATTCCCAGGACGCCGCTTACTTGCTGTTCTTACTTGACTTACTTTACTTTCCTTTTCGGCGACCCAAGAACCGGTCCGTTACTACATACATAACTTACATACTTACTTTGTAAACAAACATTTGAATTACATCTTTCATCAAAAATACACAAGCATTCATAACGTAAACTTTCAGCGGAAGTCTGTATTTCAAAAAGCAAATACATTTATCTTAAAAATACATTCATTTCAAAAGCTTTGAAATCCATCACACGAAAATAAGGGCATACATTTAATTACATCTCAAAACATTCAAAACATTTTTACAAAAGACTTGTGCGTTGTCATACATCACTCCCCGTCGGTCATTGCTCAATAAAC
>QAOC01011125.1:70494-230264 GCA_003255005.1 Begonia fuchsioides | reverse complement strand
GGTTACACTTGGAAGTGTATCTTCCATTCTTTTCAAATCGGCAAGATTGTACTACTTTATTGTCTTTTTTAATTCTAGCAAACTGTTGTAATTAACTTCGGAAAGAACTAACTATGATTGATCTAAGCAAATCAACATAAAAAATTCAGACTTTGATTAAACTAAACAACTCAATAACTTATGCTGTCAAGACTTGTAAAATCGATGAAAGTTAAAACGAAAAGCAAAGGAGAGAATTTTAGTCCTCGCCGTCGGAAACCGTTGTTCGCACAGCCCCGTTCCCTCGCCGTCGTGATCGCCGTCACCGACCTCTTCCTCGGATTTACGCCCGGGCTTGATCGCAAGCTTGTTCTCTAATTCTAGCACACCCCTCTTCTTTGTATGCTGGTTTATGTTTATAGAATTCTCAGCCACGAAATAATTGGAAGTTGTTGAGGTTTGCAGCAGATTTGAGATTTGGAAAGATTTTCAAATCTTCAAATATATTCTTGTTTCCAATTTTTGAGAATTGATTATTCGGTTGTGATCTTCTCCTTAATTTCGTGATCTCTCAGCTTCTTTCTTGCTCTGCAATCCATCTTTAAACTCGTCAACTGCATCTAAATAAAATATTGTGAAAATATAAAATCTAGAAATATTGTTAAAAATCACGTAAAATTTGCGTTTTTAGATGCTATTGCGATGCTGCGGCATTTCCGCGATATTTGCCTAAAAATCCGGTTTTTGAATAAAAACATTATATAATCACAAGCAATTTATCAATAAAATCTCGTGAAATATTAGGTCTTTTCAAGGCCTAACAGTACCTTTACATTTTTTTTCTTCATTCCTCATATCTTAAAAAACTACTAGAATACAGATTTTTCAAAATAGCCTTATTGATCTAGTAATTTTTTTCTAATAGTAAATTAGGATGAGCATTCAGTTGATATGAGTAGTTATGCCTATATTTTGAGATTTAGTGCCGTTGTTTATTATTATTATTCTATACACTGATGAACAGTCTGTTGATAGATGACAAAAATAGTTGTTGATTGTAGTTACATGTTCTTCCGCTCTATTCCTCTTAAAATGAAACTAGTTTATGATTATCTTAGGGTTTTATTTGAGTACGCAAATTGATTTGTGCTAAACTAGTAGTTTTCTTTGAACATCATTGGCGATTCTTTAACATGCTTAGCCCTTACAGATTTGTCCGCTTCGTGAGCACCCCAGAGATATTGGAACGGGTGTACACGATTGAATCTGAGATCTTACAGATTGAGGAGGCAATTTTGATTCAGGGCCATAATGATGTGGACATGGTGATCACTTAGAAGAATTAAGTGTGATTTTGGAATTGTCCAATTAATGATTGAGTTTGCCTCATTGTTTTGGCAGGTTGATGAAAATCAAAGGAAACCATTGGAAAGATTCGAAGGTACTAAGGAACCATAGAAATATCTATTGTATGTTTTTGGGTGATGTGCAAGAAGGAAAGAATAATTTTCTCATTCTAGTTTTAACAAACAAGATTATTTGTGTGTTTCAGTAATTCCTGTGAAGTTTCTTTCAATAAATGGAACTAGTAAAAATCCACGTGTTTATGTTAATGAATTTTTAATTGGAGGGGATTGAAGAGTTGTTTTGAGAAATCACTAGTGGGGGTTCTGATTATAGTTTACCTTTTTTTATTGAGAATAGAATCAATAATAGCGGAGATATTGACAATCTATAGCTTTTGAGCGTATGCAACTTTTTGATCTTTTTTTTCTATTTGAGGACTGAATAGTTTTATTTACGATTACTTATACTGTTATGGACGCGTTCGTAGGAAATAAATATGTTAGACGAGTCTAATTATATTTAGCATTAGTTGCTTAATTCTATTAGTATATTTACTTTAGGTCGGTTGGGCGTTTTGGTCCTTTACAATTAATTAAGTCAATGTGAAGTCTATTTAAAGAACCTCAGCCCTTAGAGTTAGGATCGTCAATCAAGTATTTGTTTTCTTAATTATTTCATTTTCTTCTAACCATATTTTCCTATGGCCGGAAGATGAATGGTTACCCGATCATCTCCGCCGCTTTAGCTTAGTCTTTTTCGATAATGTGCCATATTTTCCAAATTATGATACTCTATCAAATTTGGATAATGTGTTTTATTTTCCAAAAAAAAAGATATTCAATAAAAGGTCATGAACCATGTAACTATTTACTTAGGAGTATAATAATTTATTTCTATGGTGCTATTTTGATGTATTACATTTTCACACTTTGATAGGGACCAGGTCCATTTTAGATGCTAATGTGGAGAAAGCAATTGTTCTCTACCAGGTGAAAGTTATTTTCCTTGGTTGAATGCTATTTTCACTGGTTAAGATTTTACTTTAGATGAAATTACAATTTTTTTTATATGTTATTTTTTCTGGATCTTTGGCAGCCAAGTGTAAACTTGCCTGAAGCAAATGGATCTACTGCAACAGAGGAGAACTCAAAGTACGTATTATATCTTTCAAATGTCTTTATGTTACTCATCTTGAATATAGCTCTACCATGATTAGTCTAATTATTAATGTAGTCATCAAAATAAGTTTTTTCCTCGCAAATTTTCAATGTTATCAGTAACTTAATCTTCAAACTTAGAACTCAAACACTTCTTATAAATACATGCACTTACGAGTTGGTCATAAGAATCATTCTGCTTTTTTTGTGAGACAGTCTTTTTTCCCCTTTCTTAACTTGACCATTTTATTAGGGTTAAGCTTATGAAAGTCTTGGAGACACGAAAGTCTGTTCTCCAAAAAGAGCAAGGTATGGCTTTTGCTCGAGCTGTAGCAGCTGGTTTTCACGTTGATGACATGTCATCATTGATGTCATTTTCTGAATGCTTTGGAGCATTACGGTTGACGTAAGTTATATAGTTTCGTTGATAATTTTATGCATAAGGCTTTAAGGTTTATTTTTTTTATCAGAAACAAATATTTGTATAAAAAAATTACAAACTCACAGTTTTTTTTAAAAGTAATATAACGGTTGCTATCTCTTCTGTTTGAGTGAACTACTTACTGTGTTGTGTGATCTCCGCCAATTTCCTTTCATCCATTCCTTAATGAAGTTTAAATTCTATATTTACTAGGGATGCTGGTATTAAATATATAGATTTGTGGAAGAAAAAGCACGAAACTGGCCAGTGGCTTGAGATTGAACCAACTGATGCAATTGCATCCAGATTAGATTTCTCTGCCATTAATGTGTCTGGAGTCATGCTTACAGATACTGCTAATAAGCAGAATGAATGTGGGGAAGTTTGGGTTGAATCTCACGATGAGATGGGTGCAGATGGCAGTAGAAAAGTAAACAATATGGATGCAGGTATGACGTACAATGGGTATTATACTATCAAAGCAACATGGAATCATAGTATTATTGTTCAAATTATACCATAATGCTTTTGTGCGAAGTTTTAAAAAGGTGCCTAGTGTAAGTAAGCGAAAGATCTAACTTGAGTTAATTTTATTAGGAAACAATCACTTTAGTTATGCATTAGTATTACTATTAGCTATGAAGAAGCTTCTTCCTTGTTAACTGTTACAGAAGTAAATCTAATAGACTCATCGTAGGAAAATAATATTCCAAGAAAAAAATTTAATAGTTTCTTTTAATATTATTTCTTTAGTTATCAAGTTCGTTAATTGATGTTAATTTTTTAAAATAAATTAGGTTTTTCTATTTTCGATATTGCTTAAAGTAAATTAGGTTATTATGTAGTTTATTTAATATGCATCAATCCTGAGGAGAATAACACTTATCAATCAATCAAGTTTATTAGTTATTTTTTTCTTCTTTTTTCCTTCGTTTTTCTTTCTCTTTGTTTCTCTATGACAAGACGAGAAGTTGTCATTCGTTCTAGGGATAAACTCCATGAATCTGATCATAACATTAACCATGAAGTATATTTCACAAAACCCTTAACTCTTTGGAACTGTGCATAAAGATACGTAATTAATTGACAATGTCTCTGGCGGTCAAAGGTTTATCCAACTCATCTTGCACGGGCAAATTTTTCTAGAAATTTAATAGTTGCTTGTATTTCCTATTTAGATTACAAATGTCTACATCCTTGTCCCAAGAAGATTCAGCTCCCAGGATACTACCATTGAAAAGGATTAAGAGCTCTTGACAAAGTTGTTAGTGTCATCATTGTTCTACATCATACTTATTAACATGGTAGCATGTAGTTGGTGTTGTATGTTTTTTTATCTATTTTTGAGCTTAGTAATACATTGAGCTGTCAAGAAAGCAATTTGCAGCAAAATAGCTCTTGCATTTATTACTAGAAAAAAAAGGCGATGGAATTTTATGCAGAATAGAATTTAGAATTCTATTTTGTTCCATTGTTGTAGTTTTAATGTCTACAGGAATCATTAACATTATCTTCATGACTGAATTCTTAGGTATCTAAGTGTAAGAAGTCAGTTCTTACCTAAGACTGAAATCTTGCCGGTGTAGTAAGTGTTAATAATTTGCTTACTTGAATGTAACTTGTTGGGATGATGGTACCCTTTTGAACCTGTACTTGCTGGCTTGAAATATAAACTTGTCTTTTTTTTTGGCATACAAAATTTTCAATTAACATATTGTATATAATATTTCTTTGAACAGGTGAAAGTATGCCAACTGCAAACTCGCAAGCAATAGGCCACCAAGAGTATTTTCCAGGACAATATCCCCATCATTTGTATCCTCCTTGGCCTATTCATTCTCCGCAGGGTTCAGTACCAGTATTTCATCCATATCCCATGCAGGGGATGCCTTATTATCCAAACTATGCTGGAAATAGCCCATATTTTCAATCACCTTATCCTATAGCAGAGGATAGTGGTGTCAGTACTGAAAAAAAAAGGGGACAAAGAAGGCATTCCGTGGGGAGTAAAGACAGCAACATTGATTACGAAACTGGTGAGGTGAATTCTTCAAATATTGGAGTGCAGGATGATTTGGACTATGGAACTTCAGAAGATCAAGAACTAAAGAAGGGTCATAAATTGGGTAAAAAGAAAGCCGGAACAGTTGTTATAAGGAACATAAACTTCATTTCTTCAAGAAAACATGACATAGGTGGAGAGGAATCTGTAACAGATGAGGAAGATGGAGATTCTGAGATCAATAATTCACAGACAAAGAGCAATTCCTCTCTGAAGTTCTCGAGAACAGACAGACAATCTGAAAATCGTAAATTTGACCAGGACGGTAATGTGGCAAATGGACATTGGCAGGCATTTGAAAATTTTTTACTGAAGGATGCAGATGAACGCCTTGCTGATAAAGATATGTTCAGTAAGGAAAATGAAGGTAAACCAAAAAGGAGACTGAGAAAGGCTGGTGATGATTTACTGGTTTTTGGAGGGAGAGAGACAGACGAAATTCATGAAGAAACAATCATGGATGTAAATAATTTAAGTGGAAAAGTCAATCGCCTACCAAAGTCGATGAAGGATGAGTTGTTGATCTCGAAAAAAGGAAGTGTTTACGATCGTAGGCCTGTGGATGGTCGTGGCGATGTTCAATGTACAGAGCTTGAAAGCAGAAGAACTGGCTACAAGCAGGCCGGCCATGATGATTTCATGGTTAATAGCAATAAAGATTCTCTGAGTTTTCCTTCAGATCTCTTGGCTATAAATGGGTTTGACCATAGATCCAAGCACGTACATAGTAAGTCATCAAACGGTATCAGTGATTCCTATATAGTTTCATTGAACTCGTCTGCATTAGATCAAGTTGAAAATGGATGCATAAATGCTATTGACATGGATTCTGAGTTCCCATCTGCTCTTTGTAGCACCAAAAATTTGTCCAATAGAGCCACTAGTCAATTAAATTATGCACCAAATGAATTGATCCTTATGCCTGAACGTGGGATGGAAGAGTCAACTGGTTATGACCATGGTTTAGAGTATGAAATGCAGATCCAGGTCGGAAACAATGCTACCAAGGAGTCTGCAGCAGTTGATGTGAAGAAAGAATCTACGAAGTTAGACAGGGACCAGAAACTTAAAACTGTTGCAGATGGTTCTGATAAGAGGAATACTGGAGGCTCAATGAGAAGAGGAAAACCTTCCAAATTAAGTCCTCTAGATGAAGCAAGGGTGCGTGCTGAGAAGTTAAGAACCTATAAAGCTGATCTCCAGAAGATGAAGAGGGAGAAGGTTCAATTCGCTAGTACCCTGGCTTACTCATATTGTAATTTTTGTGGCATGTCTTGTTATATTCATTGATTACTTTGACATTAAGTTCTATCCAATGAGTTAATCTCTTTGGGATGATCCTTTAGATATATTATATATTTATAACCTTATTTTTCATCAGGAAGTGGAAGAGATAAAACGTTTGGAGGCACTGAAGGTGGAAAGGCAGAAGAGAATTTCTTCCAGAGGCACATCCGTTCAACCATCAATGCCCTCACAGCACTCCAAGAAACATACACCAACAAAAATTTCACCAAGCTCTCTAAAAGGATCAAAGTTCACTGATTCAGAGCCTGGATCATTATCACCTTTACAAAGATCTACCAGAAAAAATAATTTGGTTGGTTCCAGTGCTTCAATTATAGCTTCTAAAGGCATCAGATCAATTACAGAAAGAGAAGCAACTGGCCATAGATTAAGTAAGTCAGCATCATCATTGCCTGAACCAAAGAAAGAGAATGGTAGTTTGACGAACAGTTACACGGCATCTATGACGCGAATGAGAAGATTATCAGAGCCTAAGACAAGCAGCTCTAGTAACGCCTCTATGAAGTCAAAGGCCCTCGAGCCGTTGTCGAAGGTAAAAAAGATTGATTTGTCTGAGAAGAAGAAAATTTCTGCAATAATAGTTAATCATGATAGGAGCAAGGCTGCAACCCTTCCAGAGCTCAAAATAAGAACATCCATACAACCTGATACTGCATTGGGTGGCCCATCAGCAAAGGAAATGGCACAAAACATCAGTTCTTCAACCTCTGAAGGTGCTCACATTAAAAGGGATGACAACCTAGTAATTGAGAAGACTGTTTTGATGCTAGAATGTGGGGCTAAGAAACCCTTTGTGCCTAAAGACTGTGCATTAGATAAAAAGCTGCTGACAGTTGCTGACGTTGAAGGGATTGAACACCAATCACCAGATCTTCCATTTCCTTATGAGGTATGTGTAAGCTGGATCCGAAAGGTCCTCCTTCAACAAAGAAAAAATAGTTGATTTAATTTTTTTTATCACAATACCGAATAACTTCAATTATGTTATTTTGTATTTCCATATAGGCCGCTGTTACGATATCTTTAAGAAAAATACCTTGGCTTTGATCATTGATTTGACAATACTGCATTAGTCTTGCAACTGACACTGAGTTGGAGCCTATCCCATTGAAAACTTTTTTCTAGTTATTATTTGTGATGATAATTTTCTCATCTAAATGAAAATACTTTAACCACTTATGTTTTTTTTTTCAGTTGCCTTTCCCATCGAAAACTTTTATTTTAGTTATTATTTGTAATGATACTTTTCTCATCTAAATGAAAATAGTTTAACCACTGGTGTTTTTTTCAACTTTCATAAGTGAGGCTTCTCTAATTTGCAGGTTGCATTAAGTAATGCTGAGAAGGAGACGCCAAAATTTTCAGTCTCTAGAGCCGATGAAAAACCCTATAATGCTCCTTATGCTAGACTTTCTTCTATGGAAGATCCAAGTACACGCATGTCAGATTATGGCAAAGCTCCTCCAATAAACTTGGAACTTGCTACTCCGGATGGCGGAGGTAAAGCTCATGTTTCAAATTCTGGAAACTCAAAACTAGGAAATGTTCCAGCATTTGAGAAACCAGACGTAAAGGAACCTTCAAAAGGATTTAAACGGCTGTTGAAGTTTGGAAGAAAGAATAATAGCTCAGCTAAGGGTGAACATAATATTGAATCAGATAATGTGAGCATCCATAGTTCTGATGCTGACGATGCCGAGACAAATACTGCTGTTTCTAATGAAGGTAATGTGCATGTTCTTATCAATTTCGTATATAATAACTTGAAGCACTTATATCCGTGAGTTCTCTTCATGTTTTATAATAATTGGGTGAATACATTTAGATAAATGTATATGTAATATGACGTTGGAGATTGAATTAAAAAAACTTAGCTGTGCTGTTTGCAACAATATATCTAATGGATATCACTTTATAAATATATCTAGGAAGACCTTTTTGATTCTGCTGTTGCATTTTGTATTTTATTTGTGAAAGTACTCTGATGAAAAAAATGGAAATAAGATGATAAACTCTGTTAGGAATAGCTTTCAAGTGTGGGATCTGGACTTTTATTCAACATATTTAGGTTATTATTTATTAATATACTTTTATATAGGGGTTTGATATTTTCTGAATTTTGTATAATTTTGAATTTTTTTTTTATTATTGTTATTTATTCTATATAAATAGCTTTAGATTAGTCTTTTTAGCTGGCTTTGTTGATCATCAATTGTTATCGATAGGTATTGACATCTACTTTCCTTCTCAGTTTCTCAACTTCCTATCATAATCTCAATCTGTCAATCCATCATAAATTATTCTATCAAAAATGAAAGGTATCTTTTTTCTCAACAGTAGAAGTAAAATGTTAATGGATCTACCAGGAAATCTCTAGAATCATATAGCCAATTACTCAAAATAGGAAAAAGATGTGTGGCCTTTCCTTGACCGAGTTTCTTAGTTTATGTGAGGTTGGAATGCATGAGGTTAGAATGTATTAGTTGACCAAATTCCTGTAACTTTCTAATGTTGAGAGGAACTTAAAATAATGATATAGAGTGCAGAGTGCATATGTTGTGTTAGGATCGGATTCCGATAGCTTACCCTTAGATCGAGTAAGCACCCATCTTCCGGCCATGGGAGATACGAGTATGGAGAAGAAGAAGAAAGAGAGATAACTGAAAATACTTGATTAATTCGATACCAAACCCTTGGGGCTAACACCCATTAAATAAACTCTACTTAACTTGACCTAATGAAGAAATTACTAAAATAACCCGATGACTAAAGGAAATAACGACAAAGACCATAAATAATAAAATAGCTAGACCCTACGAGAGTAATGCCTTCCGACGAACGCATCTTTCGGGTTTGGGTCGTTTGGGCCCATAACATGTTGACTCTCTTGTGTCATTCTTTTTTTTTTTGTAGTTCACACGTTGAAGAATCTCATATCTCAAGAAGAAACTCCCGCTGCAGGCACTTCTCAGAAATGTAAGTACTCCTAAGAAGCTTTCCCTCTCTTTTTTTAACCACCACTTGTTGGTTATATTTTTTATTTGATTTATATTTTCCTGCTGCAGCTTCCCGCTCTTTCTCCCTCCTATCACCTTTCCGAAAAAGTAATGAGAAGAAGTTGGTTGTGTTATAACAAACTCAATCCAATTGAAGATAAAATAGACTCAAAATAGGAAATGTGGACGAAAAAAGCTCGAGGCTGAGAGGGGTCTTTTTAGTGGTGGGTTACCCTAAGTAAAAGAACATTGTGAAAGGAAAGGGCCGTTTTGTCTTAATAAACAAGCAAAGAAAGAGAGGACTGGATGAAGATGGGTGACAGAAGAGAAAGAATGTAGAAGAAGATGGAAGTGCAATGCCTCAATCGAAGCTATGCTTTTTGGTAAGAGTTGTGAATGAAATTATTTTGTTATAAGTGATTTTTAAATGAAATGAACGGGTGGATATGGACTATCTTTATCACAGAGTTTGCTATTTAGTTATTATGATCACAACTCATTCAGTTACTGTATGTTTGGATTGTTGGCCAAATTGCTTTTGGTTCCATGTGTTTACTGCAATAAAGATTAGTTTCTCTACGTTAACTCTCTTATTAGTACTGCGTAAATATAACTTATAGAGGGAATGATAAGCTACTTGATTAGTTTCTCTATATATCAAATGTGATTTGTGTAACTGTATGTTTTATGTTTCTAGGTTGAGTTAATTTAGCTACTTTTATTATATCTGAGCAGCTTTTCATGTATTTTATTATGTAACTCAAATGTACTTGGAGCTTTGTCGGATGCTAACATATGCTTTGTCATTTTAGTTTGCTACAATTGAATTGTATTGCTTTTAGGCGATGATCTCCATGAAATTTGAAGTGAACATCTCAAGTTGCATGTATGATGTTTGTTTTATGAGATACAAACCAATGTTTTAGGTGAAGAAATGATTTATCATTGAAATATGAATTTTGAACTGATGTCTTTAGCAAATTGTGCATTCCGTGGACATGGACTCATGGTTTTTTAACTCAACTTTTTCAGTTCAAAGTCAGTTTGCATGCACAGAGATATGGATTGGGATCGAAACAGGTAACAGCATTATGTTCAAATCTGTTGTAGACTTTGTTATTTTAAAAGATTAATTCCCATATAATTGTGTATTTAATTGTGTTTCTGGAACTGCATGAAACTCTTCAAATGGGCATGTTCTGTTTACAGACATTATTTTCTCAAATTTGAAGGACATGTCAGCAATCCTTATAAATCAATTAATAAATTTTTATTGGTCGTTACATATCAAATGATTAAGCAATTGCAAAAGTTTAACATTTGATTTGATTTTCTTCTTGAAATTTGCAAGATGATGGATTTTCTGTGTATGGGAGAGTTGTTTGAGTGCATTATTATTTAGCCTAATACAAGCATTATAATTTGAGCATCGCAATCTTTGTCATTTTGTGTATATATATTTGGTCTGTCTCGTATTTTAATGTTAAGAGTGAGTTTAAGTGTATTCTCTGCCCAGCCCTACTTATTGAGCATCGCAATCTTTGTCATTTTGTGTATATATATTTGGTCTCTCTCGTATTTTAATGTTAAGAGTAAGTTTAAGTGTATTCTCTTGTCATATTTTTTTATCATACATTTTGACATGTCTTGTGGTTGAGTTTAATTAAAAAATATTTAATGAATAAAAATATAAATAATTATTTTTTATTTAAATCGATACAATCATGTTGTGATATATCAATAAGTAGGGCTGGGCGGATCCGAAAAACTCTGACAATCCAATCGGATTGGATCGGGTCGGATCAAGCAACTGTATTCGGTCGACAAAGCTGAGTTTCGATCCAAACGTCGGATCGTTTGTCGGATATGATTGTTATTGGATTCAAAGCGATCGGATCGCCGATTATAA
Source organism: Begonia fuchsioides (assembly GCA_003255005.1). Taxonomy (NCBI): domain Eukaryota; kingdom Viridiplantae; phylum Streptophyta; class Magnoliopsida; order Cucurbitales; family Begoniaceae; genus Begonia; species Begonia fuchsioides. The sequence goes on along the minus strand of QAOC01011125.1, from coordinate 219,085 downwards.
ACGAGTCCCAAATCGAAATTCTGAAATCCCTAAATCGAAAGTCGAAACCCTTCTGAACTCCCGACGATCGGATTGCCGATTATAAACAAGGCCCAAATCGAAATTCTGAAATCCTCAAATCGAAAGTCAAAACCCTTCTGAACTCCCGACTCCCGACGATCGACTACATGGCTCGCGACACGAACCCTTCATTTTTCTTGTTTGTTGAAGTTCTCATCTCTGCCGATTGCCGACTGTTGACTGTTGGTGCCGACGATCTCTTCCTTGAAGTCTCACGTTAGATTCCGTCGTTCACCCTATTATTCGCATTATTTTGGAAATTGAAGTCCGTCGTTGATTCAGTAGTTGTATTCAGTTGCTGTCGCATTATTGTCGATCTCTGATCTGCATTGTAGATGGATAACATATTGTCGAACATCAGGAAGTCGGGTCCCAGAAGGGATGGGCGATCCGATCCAATCTGTCCCGATGCTTACCCCAGAACTCGTTACCAAATTTTAGAATGAATTTTTGTAATGAATTATTGTAGTTCGTGCTGTGTTTTAAATTTGGTTTGATTGTTTTGTTGCAGAATGGAAAGTACAGCTTCTGCAACTATCGACACTACGATACAATCAACATCTACAACTCCGGCGACCACTACGGAGCCTATTGAGCCTGCCCCTAATCCAAGAAAAAAAGCTTTCAGGGCTGCATGTTGGGATCATTTTACGATGTGATCCGGAAGATCCGAGAGCTAGCTGTAACTATTGTGGCAAAAAATATGTTTGTCATACGAAGAAGGCAGAAAGCTTCTTCGTATGACAAACATTTGAAGTTGTCTTTTACTACGCTGAAAGTGGAAGCAAACTTGTCTTCTGTATCATATTTTACGTAGGCAGAAGCCCGTGAAGTACTTGCGAGCATGATTATAACCGATGAATTACCAATGAAAATGGTAGAAAAAAAAATTCAGAAAGTGGTGCGCAGAATACAAATTACATGAAAAACAACGGATACTTGGACGTCTGCGCAGAATACAAACTACATGGTTTTGACAGGTCACTTTATCGATGGAGATTGTAAATTGCACAAGAAAATATTAAATTTTTGACAGATTGACGACCACAAAGGAGAAACCATTGGAAAATTAATTGAGAGATATTTGCGTGATTGAGTGATTATGAAGGTGTTCACAATTACAGTGGACAACGCCTCCTCAAATGATGTAGTCATTGCACATATGGTTAGAAGTTTGCGTCATTGAAATAGATTGGTTTTGGATGGAAACTTCATTCACGTGCGATGCTTTGCTCATATTACCAATTTAATTGTGAATGATGGGCTTAAAGAGCATCAAACTTCTATTAGTCGAGTACGGAGGGCGGTGAAGTACGTTAAATCCTCACCAGCACGTTTAGTGAAGTTCAATAGTTGCATTGACATGATGAAAATAACATTTAAGGACAATGTGACATCTGATGTGTCTACTCGATGGAACTCGACATACCTTATGTTGGAAAGAGCTGAGAAGTATGCAGCTGCATTCGACAAACTTGCAGAATCTGACTCTCAGTTCTTAGCATATATGAGAGATGAAGGGCCTCTGACAGACGAAGATTTGGTGGATATTCGTCAATTTACCAAATTCTTGGAAATTTTCTATGAGTCGACGGTTGTCGTATCGAGTTCCTTGTATGTGACATACAACATGTATGTTAGTGAGATATGATGTAATAAAAGGGTAAACCTAGAATAACTCGATAAAAGTAAATGTCTGCATTTATTAAATTACTTTATATTTCTTTTCTTAATACTCATAATAGTGTGGAGACAAATATTATGCCAAGTAATTGAAATGGTAGAGGATGCTTATTACCTCTTGTAAGAGTGTACGCTAAATTGTAATTGTCGGGCGCTCGATCTTCAAAAACAGAAATAATAATGCTGCAAAAATTGAATTAAATAAATAAAAACTGAAGTATCATAAAATTATATTATATGCAAATATTTCACAAATTATGATCCTTCCAGCTTTCAATTCAATATCTATGCAGTCTTAAAATTCATTCGCAAGCAGCAGTTCTTCAATAGATTGAACACTCAGAGGTTTCTCTCCGACGCAAAATTTGATGCCGCCGGCGTGTCTGGTACTTCATTACTGTACCCATCCGTCTCCTCCTCCACCAGCGGTCTCGGGTTCTTCAATGCATTGTACTCTTGAACCACCACCACTGACACCGTCGTTGAAAATTCCGACAATGCCAGGAAGCTCCCCACTGTCCCCAGCTCCGGCGAGTCGCTCCGGTTAGTCAACGGCGTGCCCGGCAACGTCGCTCTTCCGACCAAAAACAGATTGAACTTGTTTAACGACTTCAGTGCTTCCACTATGTCTGCTTTGCTTCCGATCTTTCTTTCCTCGTACGACATCGAGTCTTCCTTCTCCGTTCGACCAATGTATTCAGTGATTACGGTTTCGTCCTCCGCCGCGTCCTCGGAGGCGTTTTCCGTCAGCGACCCAATAAACTTCACCACCTTCAGCTCTATTCCCGGGTGCTCGGCCATCCTCGTACCGAAGGAGAGTGCTTCCCGGTCGTCTCCGCCGCCGAAGAACGGCACGACAATACTGTACGAGACATCGCTGGCCGACACTTGGGTGGTCCCGCCGAGCCCTCTGTCGATCAAAATGCCGATGCTGCACGGCGCATGAAGGAGAACCCGTTGGTTCACCGTGTGGAAGGAGTGGCCGAGAGACTCCATTGTTCCGTCCACTCTCTGATGTTTATGGAAAGGAATCAAAATCATGGCTGCCCTTTTTTGGTGTGCACTGGTGCAAATATCCTCGTGCATGTTGTTCAGAGACGAAATCGCCGTCATCGGACGGACGGTGACGCTGCTGAGTTGCTGGTAGGCCTCGAACGCGATGATCATCTCGTCTGTGTCGTCTCTCTTCTTGTTCCAGAACGGAAGGCCGTTATTTCTGGCCTTGTGGACCATGGAAATGGCGGACGATCGCTCCGATAGCTCCATGAGATGCAGAGCGTAGATGCAAAGACGGCCTCTTTTTCGAATCCCGCGAGAGCACTCGATGAGGTTGATCATGGTGGGGATGTTTCGAGTGCTGTGGAAGCAGGCGAGGATTCGAAGCTCCGATTCGATGTCTTTTCTTCGGATGGTTCGATGCTTGTACGGTGATCCTTTTCTGGCTGGCTTGTACACCGCCATGACCAGTGGGGTTGTCATGAAAGTTGTGAACAGCGCCATTAGCACTAAAATAGCGAAGGTCTGGTCGTTCAAAACCTGCAATTATGAAAAACAATGTTAGCCATGGATCCATCCATTGTTTGGAGAAAACCTCAACAACCCTTGATTCCCTAAAAACATTAAAAAAAAAGAGGTACCTTTCTGTCCTTGCCAATATTGAGGACGATGAGCTCCACCAACCCTTTAGTGTTCATAAGAAACCCTAGAGCGAGAGCTTCTCTGAAAGGAACTTTGAACAACATAGAAACTGTCAATGTCCCAACAATCTTCCCGAAACAAGCCGTGAAAATGACGATCGCAAGCAGGCCCCAAGAAAGCCCGCCACTTATCGTCGCAACGTTCGTCTTCAGCCCACTCGAGACGAAGTAAAGAGGAAGAAGAAGACCAGAAACCAAATCCTCTATTTTTTCAATAAGCACCCCTGCGAATGCCCCGTCCTTGGGCACCGCTATGCCGATGACGAAAGCGCCGAAAAGCGCATGTATTCCGATCGTATCGGTGACGAAACTTGCGGCCAAAACCAACGACAAGGTGATGCAAATGTAAAGCTCCTTCACCGGCTCACCCTGAGGGGACCGTCGCGCCATTAACGCAAGCCCCGGTCTCAATGCAATCACAACAAAGGCAACGAAACCGACCCCACAAAGCAGAACCCAAATGGATACTAGAGGTGAGGTTTCTTTGCCGGAGAGAGCAATGGCGAGCGCGAGCAAAATCCAAGCGGCGACGTCGTTTACGGCGGCCGCCGACATCGCTATTCGCCCGACATCTGTAGTCAGAAGTTTAAGCTCGGCTAGAATTCGAGCGAGAACAGGGAAGGCCGTGATTGACATGGAGACCCCCATGAAGACGAGAAATGGGCCTTCCTTCACCCCGGTGGATATGGTCGCTCGGAGGACGAAGGAGGTGCCGATGCCGAGGAGAAAGGGGAGGCTGATTCCGGCGAGTGCTATTCCGAGAGCCTTGGATCCGGTGCGGCGGAGGGCCCGCATGTCGAGCTCCAGTCCGACGAGGAAGAGGAAGAAGAGAAGGCCAATGCTTGCTAGCGTGTCCAACACAGTCATGCTTCTTGCTGGGAAGACAGTGTGAAGAAATTTCTTGTTTCGTCCGAGAGCTGATGGCCCAAGCAATATTCCTCCCTGCCACCACAATTTAATCACCAATTCCAATCCAAACTATTTCGAATCATCAAATTCTAAAAATCAAAACAAGAAAAAAAAAACTCACAATAATCTCAGCAATAACTCTGGGCTGGCGGAGAGGCCTGAGGATCAAAGCGAGAGTTCTGGTAAAAGCCACGACCAGACAGATCTGGAGAATGGCAAGAGGAAGAGCATAATCCAGAGGATTATCCCCCTGAAACGATCCATTCGACGTCGCCTTCATCGGAGCCGGGCAGACCGTCGTTCCGTTCACTGTCGCCGACGCCATCTTGACGTCCCCTTCGCCCTGACAATGGTTTTAATCCCAGTTTCCTCGTTCCTAGGTTTCTGCGCATGCGCATTTGCATGCAAATGTAACGAGAATAGAAAGCTCGTTCTTCCTCGAACAAACGAAAGATCGAGAGAAGAAGTGAGATGCAGAGAGACGGAGAGAGAAAGAGGAGGAGAAATAGAGAGAGAAAGCTAGAGTGGTTTCTAAATGTAGGAGAATGTACAGTAAGATAGGCCGATCATTTTGAGAATTTGCGACGAAGATGGGACAATAAAATAGATCAAACCCTTTATCTTCGCTTCCACTCTCCTATAAATAGTATGCATGCAAAGAAAGGCGTCCATTCGTCGGACAATCTTGATTCTTACATGCGGGTGGAGGTCAATTATCTATTTGGCAAGGCTAAAACAGGAAGAGAATAACTTAGCTGTTCAATTTGTTAAAAAAATCGATTTTTTTTTTAAATCATGAGCAACTTTATCAAATTAGAAAAGAGCAGCAAATGTGGTGTGTAATAGTGTTGGCAAATCGCTATGTGACTAATGTTTTAACTTTAGAAGAATGCAACTTATGCAATGTGTGATAATTACTAGAGAAATTTGAGCAATCAAGTGATGTCTTTATTAATGCCATAGCGCGACAAAGATTAATCGGACGAATTGAGAAGTATTTGAAGAGTAGAACTAGATTTAGACTATATCAGCAAATATCAATCTTGATAAACATTGTATTATAAATTAACCGAAAAAACAATCTTCTAGAATATCATGGTCTAATTTTAGACCACAAATTATAGTTGTATGAACTACAAGACTAGGAGGTTGTCGATTTTCTTGATAAGAAAAAACTAAATATCCTTAATCAAGGATATTAACAAATGTCTTCGAGTTAGAAACTTGCACATAGAGATTGTGTGAAAATTTTTTGGGAGGGGCTAATTAGGAGTAGACAAAATCGAACCAAAATCGTAAACCAGATCACAATTGTCAATTTTAATCTGATCTTCATACTAATTTTTAAAAAATCGTGATTTATAAGCCAACGCTGATTTTAGGAGTAAAAAACTGTGAAGCCAGAACTGAGATCCGTGGGTCAAAAATTCTAAAATCAAGTAAAACTCGACCCAAACTTTAATAAAATCTGATATAAATCCTAAAATTAATTATATATCTGCCTAATTACTTAAAATTTGACTTAAATATAATAAAAATATATATTTTATTGTTATATTTTAAATTTTTTTAAATAAAATAAAATCGAATTAAAACCGGAACAGAACTGTTAGTTCCGGTGTCGGTTTCAAAAATCCATAATCGTGAGTTCTAATTTCTGTTTTATTTCGAGATAAAACCGAGCCAGCCGAATCCGTAACCACCCCTACGGCCAATCAACTCTTTCCAAACAACTAGAACAAGACCAATTCTTTGTCAACAAATTGAAAAAAAATGTTGTTTCTTAAGTCAACATTCACACGAGAGAGGGAGAGAGAGGGATTGCGAAAAGGTTCACCCAAAACATGCTAAAATTGGAGGCCATGTTCTCGGGCTGCATTTGCCACGGCTTCTATGCGACCATGGTAAGGATAACCGCCGCGGTCAAATGCAACCTTTGTGATCCCCTTCTCCAAGCACGATTTTGCAATTACTTCCCCTACTTTTTGAGCTACTTCCTACCAAAAGAAAAGATACAAGAATTGTGAAGATCCACATTGCATACTCATGAGTTAAGGAAGTTTATGGATCGAGAAAGAAAAAATATCCATAAATCTGGAAATAATTCACTTCAATGATCAACTCTGCAAATGACATCTAGTAAGAATTATATTCAATAATAATCTAATCACATTAACAATTCTTTAGTATCTAATTTTCTTCGAAATGGGCTCGGATTGGATGGCATGACAATAACTAAGTAGTGGTTGATGTTGGAAAGTGAGTCGTTTCTAAAAATCCCACCAAAACGTTTCTGTTTAAAGTGAATCAGCAATTGCAAAGAACTTACAATAGTAGGGCCCGAACTGTAGTCAAACTCCTCCGAGATTGGTTTTTGAACTGTTGAAGCAGAGGCAAGCGTATGCATCTTTGAGTCATCAATCACTTGGACGTAGAGATGCTTGTTGGAGCGAAAGACACACAACCTTGGCCTTTCGGGTGTCCCTTCAACCTGGAAAGTTAGATCATCAACAAGTGTACACTTGAGAAATATGGCAAGCAACTCCATGTTTCAAGGAGAGAGAAAAACAAGAAAAAGAACAGTTATAATAGTAATAGTGAATCGGTTGACATGAGTAAGACTTTTAAATATGCAATCATTTTACAAATTGTTTTAATTTTATATGTGAAGCATTTTATAAACATTAACACATTATAATGATTGGAAGGATGGCAATTACAAGATTCAAAAAATTGATTTTTTACAGCTACAAAGCAAAGAACCATTGTCCAAAACTAGATCCAAGGATAGAAGAATATAATGAGATCAATGCGTCAAGAATACAACGTCCAACACCATTGTAAGATCAATTTTTCAAATTAGTGTCAGCTCACAAAAAAGAAACTTTCTAAAAGGGGGCATTCGGCAAAAATTCAGTCTCAATTCCTAATTTCTTGATCTCCAGAGAAACCTCCTGAGTAGCATGGTAGATTTTCAAGGTTCTATATAATTTCACAGACAAATTATGTATCATAATAAGAACGCTAGATAACTTGGAATTTCAATCCATTTATTAAATGTCACTATAACTATAATACAGAAAGTTACTATTTTTAAGTTTGTCAATTCAGTTGGGTTGTCTCTTGTTTCGAGATCATTTTTAAAATCATCACAGCTTTAAGTTTGTTAACAACTTGAATTTGAGTTTCTTATTTTTGTAAATTACTATCTACCTCAGAAATTAAGAAGATGGAATCGCTTAGGAGAGAACGTTTTCACAAAGCAACATGCTATGTTGACAATGTTGTGTAGCTGTAGCAATGTTGGAATAGCTTTCTTAGCTCCTCTTCTAGTTAAACTTTATAATGATACAAATTTCTGTAAGAGGTAAGAAGCCTAAAAGTGTACAAATCACTCAGACGAAAATATTGACACCAACTAGCCACCTAAGAACATTCCAGATGCAAATAATTGCATCAAAATAACGCAAGCTACACAAAATGCGCCAAGAGAGAAAACGCAATGTCCTTAATAATGGCAAGAAAAAACCAAGAGAAAGAATAACAATTTTAGAAAACAAAAAACCTTCTTCCTGATGCGGGCATGACGGGCCGTTCTATTCTCTCTTCTCGTTCTGGTTTTAGCTTCGACAACAAGAGAGAAATCGTGCGCTCTCGAGCTCGAAATAGAAGTTGCAGCCAAATGCACAGGGCCGAGCAGTGGCTTCGAGAAAGAAGCACCAAAGAAGGAGGCGCCAGAGAAAGAAAGAGGAGCGGTAGACATTGTTTCTCCCAATCAGTCGCAGGGGACTGGTTTCACCCTTCCCGTTCGTCGTTTGAGCTCTCAGACTGAAATTAGCTTCCGATGAACCTTATCCCATTTACCACGTTGCACGGACTGGAAATTTATAGTTCTCCCAAATAAGCCCAACCACGGGTCTGTCTTATTGGCCCAATAAGAAAAACCCGGCCCAATATAATATTCCAATTTCTCTCATCCTCACTATCTGTCAAACATGCATGCTAGCAGTAGCAGGTATTTTTCTTTCGTCAAGTTAGTGCAGAACATACACTTTCATTTCTCTCTCACTAGTCATTATTTTTAATAAATAATGTTAAATTGATTTAGTTAAAAAATATTTAATGAATTATAATTAAAATAATTTTTATAATATTTATGCTATCAATCGTAACTCATCATATTAAAAAGTATCTGCAGAAATGCTAATCCGATAAATCTAGTATTACCCTTCTTGAATTACAGTAATTGCAAATAATTATAAAATTACTTTCTATTATTACTTTATTATTATCATCGTAATTACCATTGAAATAGCATCCCTTGATCTTTAACCAAACTTTTTGAAATAATGATAAATTTATCTTCTTATTTCATTTTGTATTCTACATATCGACATTTTAATTGATTTAATTAAAATACAATCAACATATTTAAACTTACATCATTATTTCAAATATTTATTTTATAAATTATACTTTAACACATCAGCATATTCAATAAGTTAGATAAAAAGAACTTTAAACTTATTATAATCGTAAATTTAATTGATTGACTTAATCTAGCTCGTAAAATTTGAATTCAATATCTGAATTTTAGCATGAATAATAAGAGTGAGATGCATATACATTGTAATTTTATAAACAGGCATCTGTTTCCGATGAGTCTATAAAAAAATGTTACTTGTCACAATTCGAAAACATTCGAAGATACAAGGTTAGAGGCCAAATACAAAAACACTCCAGTTATATATTATTCGAGCTCTCTAAAACAATGGCGCCTGTGGAATGACTCTGACGGGGACTAAGCTACAAAATAGCATACTCTCCATCCATAACTCTTGATGGTAACGATGGTAAATCAAGATCAAAACTATCAGCTCCAAATTCTGCGCGACCAAAATAATATGCATGTAAATATGTCACCTGAAGAAATCGACCCCCTGGCTCTAGAAGAAAATTCAGATGGTTCCCGCTATTACTCAGCCGTCATAATTGGATCTACTTCGCCAAGATCAGCAATTAAAGGTTTTAAGTCTTCTGTATTCTCATCTTCAGCCGAGAAATAAGTTGGGAATGGAAGAAGAGCGTTATCAGGTTTCTTGTACACAGCATCTTTTATGAATACAAAGTTACCTTTGCACCTGGGACCTGTAAATATGGCAAATTTCATATCATTCCATCGAATGATCCAAAGCAAGAATAAAAAGCCAGTTCTACAGTAGAGCTAGGAGATAGTAAGTAAAGTCAAATTCAAATCATTCCATAGAATTATATGAAGTTGGAATGAATCATAGTTTTGAGAATGACATTGGAAATACCTACAATTTCCTCATTTCTTTTCTTCTCAGGAAGCCATATTATATTTTATGATAAATACCTACAAAGATACCTTGAACTTTGAAAATCGTCAATAAACATTTTAAATTTTAGTATAATTTCAACAAAAACTCCGTCAAAACGTTTTTCGCTAATTTTAACAATGTTTGTTTATTATTACATATGTTATTTTTTGAAAAGTCGTTAAAATTAACTAAATTCACGAAAAATAACTAAATTGACTAACATCTTAAAATTAAAAAAAATATGATGACAAAGTGTCTATTGCAATTATGATAAAGTTTAAGATGTTCATTGACAACTTTTAAAGTTTAATGTAACAGTTGCAACTATCTCATAATTCAGGGTGTAATTATTATTTACCCTCTATCTTATCTAGTGCATATATGGGTGAGTAAAAGAAGGTATAAACAATTACGAGTTCCTAGAAATAATCTAGTTTCTGTAACAGTCTAAGTTATGTTTCACTTGGTGCACAATGAGAATATAAATGTGTAAATAATTAGGCGTTCTTGCTATTCTCTTATCATCCCACAGGTCATTACACTATTCTAAAGGACAAAAAAGAAAGTAAGAGGTTAAGCAGATGAAATCCTACTTGTCCTTTCACCCACATCATGTTTCTGGCTAGATCAATTTTGTAAACCCATACGTTTTTCACTGTTCTCTGCTTTGCACCCATACGCCCAGGCATCTTTTTACCTTTAAAGACCTGTGTAATGAACATGTACCTGTCACTGGATAATATGTTCTAATGTAAAATAAATCAATCATTAGACGCTGAAAATCAAATACACCTAGAGAAAGGTTTAAGTATTTTTCATCTGATCATCCAATAATTAGCATTTATCTTTCAATTTTCACATACACATAGACAAGTTCAATATATTTTACTAGCAGAAATAGATATTAACAAATTTCCCTTTCATTTTGGACCACCATTTACGTAAAAAAATCACCATTATCTGGCATTATTTACTCAAGACATAAATGAATAAAAACCTAAATATTTTAGTAAAGAAACCTCGATAACTTTATTGCACCTGAAATCTATATCTAAACATATTGAGTCACATAGAATCACAAGTAGAAAAGAAATGCTAACAAAAAAAAAAGAAACCTGCTACAACCACAATGTGACAATCAATTATAAAAAGCAAGCTAACATTTAACCAGATCACTCACAATTAAAATACGAAAAAACTGGAAATCTATTATTGGATGAATTGAAAGAAGAACACACCCTTCCTGGAGATCTCTCTGACCAGTAGAACCGGGAGTGCGATGAGATAATGATGCACCATGTGATGCTGGCATTCCTTTAAATCCATGTCTTTTCATTACACCCTGACACGAAATATAAAAAAATAAGAGAAGCTGCAGGCAGTTATAGAACTTTTTTGTGCCAAAAATAAACAAGTTCTTCGACTATTTCAAGTAAAAATGAAGGTTAGCAAGTTCAATTTGCACATTACCAAAACTCTAATTCATACCAGTGGACTTTACTAAAAAACCACAGAAAAAAGCCCATTGATTAAAGGAACTAAGCAAAAAGAAACATGGAATTGCAATAGTCATAAAAAAGCTAAGTGATAATTCTTCACATAACTAGACGATCTGATAAACCTTGAATCCCACTTCATTTGAAAGCATGTCAACTACGAAATTTTGGATAAACTTTTAACTTTCACCTAATTAGTCTTGAAGAGAGTACCTGTCATTTATGCATCTTTTGATTTATCACTTTACTTGACCTCTGAGTCTTGGTTGTGACCCACAATATACATGCCCCCACAATAAGCTTTATATATTTCTTAGTAACACTAAAACAAGTACTAACCTAACGCTAAAGAAGACATTAATGTGAAATTAATTAATGTACAGGAGAAATAAAGATAACAAGCAACAAGAAATGAGAAGACAAAGCATTAATCAAATAACCAAGAAGAGGATAGATTCAAGTCAATAAAAAATTCACCTGAAACCCTTTTCCTCTTGTGATTCCAGTCACATCAACATATTGGCCAGGGACAAAATGATGAACACTAATTGAAGTACCAAGCGGAAGAAGAGCATCTTCTGTCACGGGAAACTCTCTTACTTTTCTCTTGAGTGGAACTCCTTGAGCTCTAAAATGACCTACTTCGGGTTTTGTCAAATGCTTTGCCTTTTTTCTGCCCACAACCAATCTAACTAACACCAGAAGACAGCACCGTTACATTTCCATTCATCAGTTATAGGGTACTATTAACAGATGAACAAATAAAAATTGATAAATGTAATACTATCTATCTTTCACTTTCTGTTTAATTGCTTTTTCTCAATGTTGGGGGAAACAGATACTAATTTACTTACAAAAAGCTGAGAAGTAAGATATTGAAAGTGCAATGCTGTGCCAACTGAGCTGGATTTTTACTAAACAAATCCAATTTAACAAGTTTCCCTAACTTTGGTCAAATACATTGACAACTCACTAAGTAGCATCAAAATTGGAACTAATAACCTATCCTCAGTTTTTCTCTTGCTAGTGATGGTTGAATTACAGAGCTTTCAACTATCAAAGCGTTTTATAATTTTCATAGCAAAACGAGCATCAACCACTAAACGCGACCGAAATTATCATTTCCTTACTCTTGCTACTTCCAACAGAAAGGACATATCAAAATACCGAGTCGTACCTTTTAGGTTCATATGAGCATTCATTATCTCTATTTCCGAGTAACATTGCACAAACAAAGTCTATTTCATCGTATACTAAACCGATACGAAAAAGAATATGAAAGATAAAACACCTGTAGAGCATTGAATCCCTCCTCATCGGTGGTCTTCACCTGAGAGACAATATTATCGTCGACCCAAAGAACAGTGATCGGAATCCTAGCACCCCACTTATCCCAGAGCGCAGTCATACCGCATTTCACCGCAATTACACCAGTCCGCTTCGAATGAGCAACCATCACAGAAGACTTGGCTTCGATCAACCGAGTCGATTCAGAGGCTATCTCGACCGAGGCTCTAGAGCATAAACTCCGAAGAAGACAGAAGAACGGCGCGTTTGTAGAAGATGCAACGAAATTAGAGTCAGCAGAGACTATCGCAAGAGGTCGAAGGCGAGAAACTAGGCCTCTGGCAAAAGACGACATTTCCGTGGCAAATTCTAAATAGTTTTTTTTTCTTTGATCTTAGGGTTTGAATTAGAAGTCTTTTTTTTTTTTTTAATTTTGAAAATAATTTGTTTTAATTTTATTGAACTTAAAATACTTCATCTGAAATGCAAGTCCTAAGTCCTAACCCATCAAAGAACAACACATCACCAGATCCAGAAAATAGAAAAGTGCTTTCTTGAAGCTATGGCTTCTCAACCAAAGCAAATTGAATCAGGCTCTTGAAATTTTCTATCCATATATTTGAATACATCCGTTTCCGGCCGGTCGACCGGTTTTTCATGGTAGAGGCTCTTGCGAATCCCCCAACCGAGACAAGTGGAGATACGCATCCGTTCCTGGGCGCAAAGTTACGATTAAAACAACAAAATGAGGATATTACATAGCATAAATATTTTGAAATTTTGATCAAAATCACTAATAACCCAAGAAACTCTAGTTTATGACACCCCCAAGAGTACTCACCATATCCTTCCATGGAAATAATCTGCAAATCCCCTCCAAAATATCGGGCATATAAGCGGCTGATTGGAAGACCATACCCATAACCTGCCATTGTCACTGTATCCGCAATCCCGACATAAAACTCTTCATCCAATGGATTTTTAGCAGTACTGTAAAGATAAGTGAAAATTTTAGAAAGTCCACTTCTGCTAATGCCACCCCCTTCGTCCGAGACCTAAAAATTCATCCGCTTTGGTCAAGTATTGCAACAGCTAAGGTATAGAATTTGTGTGAGTATTTGCTAGCTCTAATGAGCATATAAAACCACACCTTGATTGTGACGTCCTCAATTCCATCGGCGACAACTATTCTGATCGGAGGAGCTACCTTGTCCGAATCCATGAATTTCTCATGAACCGCTCTCAATGAATTTTTGACCAACTCGAAAACCATGAGATGTAAATGAGTTGGAACGTATCTGTGATAGAAGGCATTGTTAAAAGCGGAGATGAATGCTCAAGAGAAAAGCTATATAAAAAAAATGTGGCAACAATCGTTAATCTCTTCCCTACCAAATAGGAGTATAAAAAGAAAGGTAAACATTTTCTGCAATGCATCTTTTTGTGCTCCTAAATAATAATCTAGAGCTGAGTACCTTGCACCACATATAGAATGAAACATAAAGCTGTTTCCCTCAATAATCAACGTGTTAAGGACAAAATGAAGGCACTTTTTTACGGATCTTAATATTTGGATTCCGAAAAAATTAACAAGTTCAAAAAACAGGTAGAGGACAGCATCCCAACCAAACATTGAAATAAAAAATTCGTAAATCTAACAGCTTACGGAAATGTAAAAGTAGGATCTCCAAAGATTTTAACATCGGGTGCACTGCCGTACTCGCGCAGGCATATAGCACGAGCATCCTCACTTGCACTCTGTGCAACCTCCAGAGGAGACATTCTAGTGTGGATATATCCAATACAATGAGGAGGGGGGTTGGAGTTATGCAACTCGACATGCTGCCCTGATTTTGTCCATATTGAAGCAAGTAGAAGAGGTTAAAAAACAAGCTTTTAGACATCTTCATCCATATGAAAAGGCAGATGAAATTAGAACTGACCAATAAGCATACGAATCCCAATCCTAGACATATAGAAGCGATCCAGGAACTGATGAATTTCATCAAGATCTTCATAAACAATCTTGGGACCCATGCCTCTTTTCAATTGTTGAACACCTAAAGCCATCATTGGAACCACGTTATTGTGTCTCACCTTGATTGCTTTAATCATCTGGGTGAATTCCTTCTCGTCATTGGCATCCTTTATCTCTGGAAAAGACCGAAGATCGCGAAGAGAATCCACATACCAGTCCCGGACCTACAATCAAATATTATGAGTCAAGATGTTTCGATACAAAGAACAGTCAAATTCTCAAACCCACAACTCGACAATCTTTGACGGTGTATCAAGGGATCAAAAATAATATGCCCGAGATGTCAAAATGCCATGAAAAATAACACAAGGAACAGAACCTCGATTCAGAGAACCAAGTCAAAACAAATATGAACTGTGATTTTTCAGAACATCATTTCAAAGGATACAGAGGCAGACAAAGAATCGAATAATTTTACTAACGCTGAAGAGATCTGGGTATAGGCCCTAAAAAGAGTCACTCAGAAAAGAAGCGGGTCGCCAATCTACGCATTAAAAAAATATATCCGCCCAAAGAAAACTACCATTATCAGGCAACCAGAATCCAAAGTACATCGACGTGCGTTATAGAGACTTTTCTAATGGTCGACAAAAAAAAGAAGGGAAAATCTGATGTATAAAGAAAGGAACCTTTAAAACCGCAGGTTTTTCAGAAAGACCATAAGGAAGAGTATCGAGTTCAATAGCTCTCCGAGCAATTCTGATGGATAGCTCCTTGTGAAGAAACTGAGAGGAAATGAGCAAATGCTTCTCGGTAGGTTTAGAACCAAATTCCATCATATACCTCAAGGTCACACCAGTCTGCTTCATACACCCCCATTTATAAACCTCATCAATCAGGCTCTTACAAAAAGAATCGCTCAGTTTCTTGGCCGTCATAGCTCCAAAAGCGAGCAAGATCGAGACAAAAAGCAACGAAGCAAACCACCATGCGAAACAAGAGCTAAATGCGAAACAGACATAGAAAGAAGAGGAGCGAGGAATTCGTGAGATTGAAGAAGCTAGGGCTAGGGGAGACTTGTAGTTGAAAGCAGAAACTGACGATAAACGGACAATTGGAGCAGAGCAACTTGGCCATCGCGGTGGGACTGAGGTTGGAGAACGGCTGCAGTGTCGACACGTGGAAGCTCATGTTAAAATATTGGATTCAGTTCTAATTTTACGCTCTAGCTAATTAAGCGCAATGATTATGTTCCTCTCATTAATTATAATTATTAATTAAATAATGAATAAAGTGAGTGTAGTACATTGGTTACGCCTTAAATGTTTTAACACGTAGCCCCTGATGAAAAATTAATGTCGATTTACAACTAATCATGATTAACTGTTAGCGAAAAAAATAATAAATATAATAAATTATTATTTATATTTTAATAAATTAATTATATTTTTAAAAAATAAAATATTATTTAACATGTTATATAAAAAAATATAAAATAAGACAACAACTATAACATACTCATATTATAATTTGATCATCGTTGTTGTGCTTTGCAGTTTTAAAGCTCGTTGCCTTACTTAATAAATGTAATAAAATATAATAATATCATATTAAAATTCTTATTTTATTATTTAAAATATTTTTTGACATTTAAAATAAATATTGATGATATAAAATTAATTTTATTACATTGATGATTGTTTAAGCTGTAAACTAAAAATAATAATAAACATAAATATTTATATACATATTGAGTAAATAACTTGTTACTAAAATGATAACTCAAACCTATAACTATATTTTAATCGAGTAAACATGACAATATATAAAACTAAATATTTATATTCTTTTAAAAACTAAATAATAATATCTTATTATAATCAATTTCTTCAGCAATTTAATAATAACTCGTTTGACACTTCCAAGGCCCTTTATTTATTCTTTCGATCACCTAGATTTTGACGAAAAGAAAAAACATTTAAAAACCAACAACTAAGGAATGATTATGTACCGAATAATATAAGATATATAAAATATTTTTAATAATTTTATATATTTTATTCTCTTACTCTAATATTTAAATATATATTTTTTAGTATCAAATAATAATTTTTTTTATTTGATATTTGTCAAGTTAGTCGTATATATAGACTATAAAGATAAGCACAATTCGTTTCTGATGTATAATCAGCTATGAATAAAAAAACCTATTCGAAATCAAACATCAATTGCAAGAATCAGAGGAATTTGATTCTCAATAAAAATTAATTTTAATTTAATAAATTTTGAAATCATTTTTATTTTAATATCCAATCGACTACTTATCAATTCAGTGTTGGAGATGGCTTAAAAGCTTAGAAATCTAACTCAAAATCAAAATTCAAACATAAAATCAACCCCATAATGATTTTGTAACAAATTTTATGCACTGTTCAACCCGAAATCAAATCAATTGATTTGGCGAGTCAATTCAGATATACCTACTTTTAGTTGAGTAGGTATAATTAGAAAGTAGAAGGTCATGCAAATTAGGGGTGAGAGGAGTTCGATCCGAATTGATTTTATTATGAAATTAAATTTGAATCGGAACTCACAGTTTTGAATTTCAGAATCGGCACTGGAACCAACGATTCCGGTTTTGTTCTGGTTTAATCCAATTTTATTTTATATTAAAAAAATTAAATATAACAATAAAATATAATTTTATTATATTTGAATCGTATTTTAAGTAATTGTTCAGTTTTATAACCAATTTTAATATTTATATCAGATTTTATTAGAGTTTGAGTCGAGTTTTAATTGATCTTATAATTTTTTGACTCACGATTCTGGTTTAAGTTTTACGATTTTTTATTCTTTAAAAATAATTATCGGTTCATAAATTATTGTTTAAAAATTAAAATCATGATCAGATTAAAATCAATAATTCTGATCCATGTACGGTTATGTCGTAGTTTTGCCCGCTCTATTGCAAACTTAATATTAGGTTGTATTTATTATTGAAAGGAGAATTATTAATGATTATTAAAAGACGATGAATATTAATAAAGAAGAGAAAAGGGAGGGTAACGGCCAAAAGAGGGGGTTTTCATCCACGTTCTATTTGCTGTCAAATTCAGAGTTTATTCTCTCGCCCAAAACCTTCCCAAGCTGCTGAAGATGGCGAAACAGACGGTGTAGACGTTGTTCAACATTCGTTCTGCTCTACGTTCTTCTTTCTCACTTGCTTCTTTCTTTGGAAAATGACGTCTCAGTTGCAGATGAGCCCCAATTTGGAGCAGATCCATGGTGAAGTTCGTGACAATTTTCGTGCCCTCTCGTATGTTCTCATCTATCTCTCTTTAAATCCTGAACGTGCATGTAATTTAATTTAATCAAGATGAATTAGGTTTTTCTATAAGCAATTATTGTGTTCCGGGTCAGATACTGCGGGAATTTTGTGTGTTATTCCTGTTAATTAGAGCACCAGATGTGTTTGTTAGGTTGGTTATATCAGAACATAGCCCAGGCATTCGCAAGTTCATTCGATGAGGATGGCGTCCATGACCGCATAACTATACTCTACCTCTAAAGATAGCTATGGCTCATGGTTTTATTTTTTACTCGAAAAGACCAGCAACTGCGAAATTTGGAACATCTGCTTAATGTTTTTAGCTTCTAGAAGTATATAACTCGCAGCCCGCAGGACACATAGTTCAGTGAACTTTCCGAGAATTTAAACAATAAATTTTCAGGTTTGCAAATAGCACGGCCGCAATAGCTGTTAAAGAAACTTTTTTTTTATCTTGCTTTAGAGAATGTAATTTTAAAACTCTCTTCATTTTTTTGTTATATTTGTGTATTAGCAGCAGATTTTTTACACCTTCTATAGATAGATTTTCTAATGATTGCACTCAAATGGCAGAAATGGGTTCCAAAGACTGGATAAGGTCAAAGAATCCAACAGACAAAATAAGCTGTTAGAGGAACTTACAGGAAAGATGAGAGAATGTAAAAGGTATGGACCAACTCGGCAATCTTCTCATATGTATTGGTGAAAAAATGAGTGATAAGCATGGTGAATGGTGATTCTTAAAGGGTTTAGGAGTTGCATGGATCCAATTCCTTGGTTATTATCAGATATATCTTTCATCCTATGCTCCAAACTTACTTTCCATGGAACCTAACTTGTTTTGTATCACGATTCCATGACTCTAAAGCTTTCTCTTGCTTTCATAAACATCAATTTGCCATCTTTTTAAACCATTGTTAATGCACCAATCATTTATTTTCTGTAGCGTTCTATATTTATTTTCCAAGTGAGACTTGGTTTATTGAGGAAAATGTATGACTAAACTATTTTTCATGTAGCCTAATACCAATTTTAACCTTTTTAAAAGTTGAAGGCTGCCAGTTTATTAACAAACTGTGACTGAAGTAAGTGAGAAATTTTTAATTGGACAATTTGCAGATTAATAAAAGAATTTGATCGTGAAATGAAGGATGAAGAGGGGAAAAATCCGCCCGATGTACATAAGCAACTCAATGATGAGAAACAATCTATGGTAATCTCATTCAGCCTTTTGTATGTCTTCTTGATAAGTAAATGGTTTTATGGTAACAGAATAAATGTAATGTACGAGGATTGTGTACTGTCATTTATTTCATCCTTTAGCTATTATCTTTTATCTTCCTTTAGTCAACTTTCCATGACTTACAAGAAAGTATTATGCCATACTTTATGAAAAAGTCTAATGTACGACGATTGTGTACTGTCATTTATTTCATGCTTTAGCTCTCATCTTTTATGATTTATCTTCCTTTAGTCAGACTTGCCATGACTTACAAGAAAGTATTATGTCATACTTTATGAAAAAGTCTAATGTACAACGATTGTGTACTGTCATTTATTTCATGCTTTAGCTCTCATCTTTTATGATTTATCTTCCTTTAGACTTGCCATGACTTACAAGAAAGTATTATGTCATACTTTATGAAGAAGTCTAATGTACGAGGATTGTGTACTGTCATTTATTTCATGCTTTAGCTATCATCTTTTATGATTTATCTTCCTTTAGTCAAACTTGCCATGACTAACAAGAAAGTATTATGACATACTTTATGAAAAAGTCTAACTCGTAGTTCAATTTTATGTTGTGTCTATTATATTAATCATGATTATGTGACAATAATATGCAATCGAATCCTATCTATCCAGTTTCTGTTCATTTCATCTTCTTAATGATTGAAAATCCTTGGCTGCTAGAAAAGTTTATGATTCTACTCTCTGGTTTCTCATATATGACCAATTATTATGGCTCAAAGAAATTTGGCTGATTTCACGAATTTTTTTGATCCCTTCTTGATTTTCTGGAAAATTGCTTGTTTGATTTTGTGCCTTTCCTTTGTTTTTCCTTGGTTTTTTATTGAGTTTCTTGTGGTACTTAAAATTCTGCAGATTAAAGAGCTGAATTCATTTGTGGCATTGAGGAAAACGTAAGTATCCTTGTTACTTCTCCCATGGATCATGTGTTGATTCATATTTGTGGGAATGCAATTTTTCTTGTGAATGTTTAACTAGCATAAAGCACTCTTAGTTAGGACTGGGCAAACCCGCCCCGACCCGCGGGTAATTACCCGACCCGACGTATACGGGTCGGGTAACGGGTAAAACAATTGAAAAAACCCTTAAAGTTGCGGGTTATGATCGGGTTAGGGTAATTACCCGACCCGACCCGACCCGCGGAACCCGTTTTTACCCGCATTGACCCGCCCCCTTCGTTGCTCCTTATATCAGAACTAAAAAAAAAAAGAACTTCTGTCCAGAAGTTACCCGCAGGTTAGGGCTGAGCGAGAAGTTTTAGGGTTTTAGCAAGTTCTTTTCGATTATCCTGGAGGCTGGAACTCGCGTCTGATTTCTGCGAGGGTCGTGTATTACAGGCAGCTCGTGTCTGAATTGAGAACAAATACGTCGTAATCAGGGTCAGTGACTAATTTTCTAACATTTTTCACTTCATTTTGTTTTCTCTGTTTCAACTTGAATCAGAGAAAACAAAATGAAGATCTATTTACTGAATCAGCAAACCAGTTCGTCGTGTATTACTGCAAGGGTCGTCTAATTTCTCTGTTTCAAAATGATTTCTCTGGTAATGTGGTGGTGCTTTGGTAATGTGGGAATGAACAATTAATGATTTTTTTGTGCTTTTGGTAATACTTCCCAAGAAAATGACATTCTTAAGCATTAAAGAAGAAATCATTTTCTTCTCCGGGATTCAAAATGATTTCAAAATAAATCTGATTTGTCTGATTTAGTCACAAACGAGCTATTCCACTATACCGAAAAACCAGAAACTTTTGTACGTTAATGATCGAAATTATATATCTTAATTATTTGTAATTATCGCATTTGAGATCTATTCTTTCTTGCACATCTAGGTTAGTGACCTTATAAATTGTGGTCTTTACATATTTACACCTGAAGGCGACAACTTGCCGATGATTATTGAATAGATTTCATGTAATATTGTCTTTACTAATAATGTGTTAGAATGATGTCGTAAATGGTCGCTTGATGAATAATTTATTTATATTGATGTAATATATATGTATTATCGATTGATGAATTTTAGCATGCTGAATGATATTTTATATCTGGATGAATTTAATTTTATTTAATATTGATGATCCGATAACCCGACCCGTATTGACCCGATAAGAATAGAGTCGGGTCGGGTTCGGGTAATCTATCAATCATAACCCGATAGGGTAATTTTTTTTTCTCTTATAGGGTTAGGGTCGGGTAAAAATTTTCTCAAACCCGACCCGACCCGACCCACACCCACCCCTACTCTTAGTTATAATCTGGAAACTTGCTTCAAAGTTTTAGGGTGCAAGTTAATTTTATTGTAGAAAATGGGATTTTTTAATTAAGTAGGACCCTATTTGGTATTTTTTTAGAGAAGACAAACGTGATACTTAAGAAGTTTAAAGAACTTTTAGTGTTTGGGAAATCAGCTTCATCAGGTTATTCTAAAAGTAGTTTTAATAGGTTGTTAGAATGTGCTTTTCCAAAGTGCGCCTTAATTTCGATAAAATAAGGGCGCGCCTTAATTTAATTCCAAACTCATGCTAATATTACCTTTGTGAGTACTTTTCTTTTTAGTTTTTATTTCAATCACGTTTCTAGAATTTTGTTAATATTACTTATTGTTCAAAGTTTCTGAAGATCAGCATATTGTCAAAAAAATTATTTGTAAAGTACTTTTAAATTTAAGTTTGATTAAATGAAAAAAGTATATCTTGAAAATCTAATTTCTTGACTGTCAAATATCAAACATAATTGAGTTTAGATACTTGAAATAAGTTTGTCTACAAACAAATTATAATTATTCATAAGATGAAATAATTGAAAAAAATCTATTTTAGTGCATCTGCTTTCTAAAGAATACAAATTCTAAATGTAATTTTATAGCTGTTAATTATCAATTTTCTTTAACCAAACACTTGATCTTTTCTTTATTTAAACTTCTTTTGAAAATAATTGCCATTATTAGACAAGCTAAAACAGTGCCAAAATGTAAGATGGTCCTTGTAATAAATTATTGTGGTTGAACTATTCAGTGTTTGATGCTTTATTGTCTTTACGTTTGTTGCTGTTGACCTGGGTTGGCTAAGTGCAGCTACATGAATAGTTTTGATCATAAGAGGGTTGAACTCTTCGATATGGGAGCAGGAGTTAGTGAGCCCACTGCTGATGAAAATGTTCAATTGGCCTCAGGTGAGATTACATTGATCAAATTTTCAGAGCTCTACGTAGCTTACAAGGAACAAAAACTGCATACATCATATGTTTGTAAGATGGGTGTGCAATATTTTTATCCATGTATAAGGATACTATATTCAAGTCAACATATGATAATGCTGGTGCACCACGTTTAACATTTTGGTCTCAGTATGTAATACGAAGAAACATGGAAACTTGTCATTATTTGATTAAGCTATACAGACTAGGAGACCATGAAGCTCTGAATTTAACATAATTTGCATAATGTCTTTGTAAATGGGTTTGATGCTGAGAAGTTATTAATCTAGAGTGAACACCTTCCCCCGTACTTTAATACTTTCAAGTTTGGAGCACGTAGCTGATTAAAAAGTTTCGAGGTTGGTCCAAACTGTTGAAATTCATATTTTTTTTGGTTTTTACTGTAGCCATGTCAAATCAAGAACTTGTTGACGCTGGGAAGAAGAAAATGGATGAGACAGATCAGGCCATTGAACGCTCGAAAAAGGTGATAATCTATTTGAGTTGTGCTTGTGCCTATTTAATTTTCCAATCCTATTCCTTTTCTTGTTCAGGTTGTCGAACAAACAATTGAAGTGGGAACTCAAACAGCTGTTTCTTTAAAGGGCCAAGTAAGTAATTCACCTAGTCTTTTCATGTTTCATTGATTTCTAGTTTGTACCCTCCATGTTGTTGAGAGTGAAATAAGAGAAAGAAAGGAAGGGCTTTCCTCTTGAAAAGGCAGTGTTGATATTACGATGGCAGTTGGTTTGTTGTATGGAGGTGACATTTTGAAGAAGGATTTGATGATTGTTGGAAAACAGTTTGGAGAGGGACAGGCTAGTAAAAGGGCAGTGAGCTGGAGAGTTGAGCATATTTGGAAAATATTTGCAGCATTTCGATTAGGAGGGTATTCTGAGTATGAGATTGTGATGCTTTATTTTCTTTTGATATTGGAAAAAGTTTTTATGCTGATTTCTGGATTGCTCCGTGTTATTGTATGTGTTGTGTTTATGGTGGACGAGGCATGAGTTCAAACCTGCTGCATTGATATTTGAACTCCATCACGTATATTCTTAAATCGTCATTTATCTTTTGCAGACTGACCAAATGGGTCGTATTATCAACGACCTTGACACAATTAATTTTTCAATCAAGAAAGCTTCCCAACTTGTGAAGGAGATTGGTAGACAGGTGAGTAATCTCTTTCTCGTCTCACTGCCTTTTGTGTTTCTTCTTGGAACCCAAATTTTTTACACTTCTCTTCTTTCTTTCTACACAATTCAGGTGGCTACAGATAAATGCATTATGATGTTTCTTTTTATTATTGTCTGTGGAGTGATAGCCGTAATTGTTGTGAAGGTAAGCTCCTTTATTTGCGTGGTAGGTTTCTTGCAAAACACCTGCTTTTTGAAGATGTAGCCAAGGATACCCTCCATTACAATGATAGAATCAAGAATGTTTGTTAATTTCTTCTTATTTAATAATTTAATTTTCTTTTCGTTGTATCTTTTTTTTTGGATTATGCAATTTGGTCACCTCTGCATTAAGGTCTCCTTTCGGGTCCGATTGTTTACATTTTTCAGGTTGTGAAGCCCAACAATGGCGGCGGCAGCAGCAGTTCGGGACTGGCTCCTCCAGCTACAAGTAGGAGGCTTCTGTATCTGAGGAACGGTCAGCATTTTAACTAAACCCGGTTCCAACCGAAATGGGTGTTCATTTCAGAGTCAGTGTATCACTTTTCCGTTCCTTTTATCTTTAACAAATTGAGTGTATTTTTTGATGAGGTGTGCATAACATGTAGTCTTTAAGCATTGTTGTGGCAGACCTTTTGGAAGATTTGCTTGGCAAACATGCTTGTATATTTCCCCCATTCAATTAGATGTGTGATTTCTTCCTACAAATACACTGGTTGAAACATGCTTGAAACATTGGTCGGAATTGTAACATGCTTGAAACATGCGGAGTAGAGAAGGACACTGGGCCATCCATTGGAATGGAAAAAAGAAAACTCGTCTGAACCAAATCAGCAACCACCTCATGATAATCACTCTGAGCCTACAAAAGGACAGCACCAAGAATAAACTATTAGACTCGGACCGATTTCGTCTTTGTACTTGGTTTTCATTTAAGTTCTTTGAACTTCATGATAACATTTAGAAAAGTTTGCATCTCTTACTTCATTTCATTCATAAGAAATACACAGCATCCATTTTTTTATAAGAAGAGAAAATACATAAACAAAAGAAGCCCAAAATAATGCAGAAAATTTGTCGAAAGGATTTCTTTCAGCCACGAGTATTTTCACCATTATCGGCCTAGAGTTGAACAATCAGAAGTTAATAGACGTCGTCCGCACGGGCATAGCTCAGTTGGCTCAGAGATAGTCGATTGGGTACAAAAGCTTAGGTTCGACGTCTGCGTTGTCCTAGTGTGAGAGTTGTTACCCCGAATGTTGGGGTAGCTCCTTCGGATATCCGGTAAAAGCCTTCTATCTCTGGGCCGCTGAGTCACCGTGATTTAACCTCCTCACAAACTGTCAGCCCGGGGTAGGGGGTCATGGGGCAAGAGATTTTGCCTTTTTAGTACAATAGACTGCTACGCTATCTAAGCTGGTTTTGTTCCTTCTAGCTTTGAGGATCTATCCTACACACTTGTATCTTCTTTCTTATCATTATTTTTGTCCTTCACAAGAATCAATTAAAAGAAAAGAAGAAAACAAAACTAATACCTTTGTTATAGTTGGAGAATTTCTCCCAGAAGGATCTACAAAATGACGATTTATTGTCTCTGAAGTCTCCAAAGTTATAGAAACCTGAAACATTTAATTTTTGGGAGGCTACAATCAATAAATTGGTAACTATCACCTACAACTAAGAGTACCATGAGTTACCTCAAGACATCTCCTGGCTCTTTCTTCATGAAAAAAGGTAAGAGTCCCACCTATCTGTCAGTACTTTCTCCACAATTTCAGTTTATGAAAGAAAAATTAAAGAAAAACATTTAAAAAGGTATACCATGAGAATAAATTACCATGTCACTAAAATAATACGTTGAATCAGATTTTTTGGGGGAAAATCTGAGTAGAACTCGGTGATCCAGCCTGATCTTGTTAGATCTTCGGCGAAGAAAGCCTTCTGCTGCAGAAAATGAGAAGTAAATTAGCTATTAGAAATATGACTAGAACCAAGACACTTTTAACTATTGGAGCATATGACCAATATGAGAAAATAGATTAAAATATAAAGATAGGATTTCTTTTCATTATCTAGAGTAGGAATGCAATAGTTTACATGTAGATGTAGTAGATTCAGCAGCCCCAGTGCCTGGTGAAGATGACGTTCCTGAGTGACCTTCAGCAGAAATACGTTTAAGTAGCTTCTGCTGCTGAGGTGATAAAATGCCTGAAACATGATAACTATTATGACCAGAACTAGGAGTTCATAGATAAAAAAAGAGCAGCGAAAACTTAAGGTTTGTCGATTATAAAAAATTTCATCAGAAAGTTTCAAATGGTGGAAAAGAAATTTGAAGATGGGTGCACAGAGGTACTTGCAAAATATTGCTTGTGACTCACCTGTAGTATATCATATGAGACTTCAGAAACAGTAAGCCAAGGGCGAGCAACATTTGAAGAAAAACTCGCCCGCCCTCCTTCATGATACAGATTGTCCTTCATTGAAGACCTTGGTGCATACGATTGCAAAGATTGTGAACTTCCAAAGTTTCTACTCAAAGCTTCTCTCATTGGATTGTATGATGAGACAGATGAGACCTCATCTCTTGAGCTCTCATATTCTTCCTCAGCCCCATCGTTCATATCATTTGCACTCACCTAAGCAGCCAGCTGTAGTTAAATAAAAAAAATAACACAATACGGCTGCAAAACTTCAAGCTTTAACATAAAGCATTATTAAACAGGTATAAAAGATATTAACCACCCTTGGCTTACCCAAGCTGAGTCTCCATCTAGAGCTGGAAAGCATACGGAAAACAAATTACAGCCATTAATAACAGCTTACCCAAGCTGAGTCTCCATCTATCTCTTTTCAATATATGTTCATTTGGATGGCTGTAGAAGGAACCATCCCTGGAACACAACGAAAAGGGCAAACATGTTTTTCAGGCTATTAATTTATTTGAGGAATAAAATCTAACAATTAACAATAATTACATAAAAAACTGAAATCTATCAGTAAGGGGAAAAAAATTGACATCGAGAGATTATTGTTGTATAAGAACTTAGCAGAACTGCCCACTGACTAGCTTATGAATGAATAGTTATTCAGCAAAAGAATCTATCTTGAAATGAGATGACAAAAATATAAAGCATATTTTTACACGTATTAGTTTGAGTTCAACATCTGGGCAGGGTGACGATGGTTTTATCATCCAAGATAACACTAGAAAGTTGAAAGTATGACATCATAATTAAATAAGAGATCATAGCCGCGTGAAGCTTAATCTTTTAACGTTGAAGTTACTTTTTGTAGTGTCAGATACGGACCTTCCATCTCTGAGCTGCTGAGTCACCGTAATTTACTCACTCACATGCTGTCGGGCCTGAGTGTGAGAGCTCTGAAGGCGAGAGATTTTAATTTTTTAGTACAAGAGATGATAGCAGATGATAGAGTTGTAGGTTTTTTATCTACTATGTTTGCACCAACATCATCAAGGGGTTGTTTGGTAATTACAGTAGAAAAGGGAAATAGATTGTCACTAAAATGTATTTTGTGATAATGTTGTCGTGGGTGAAGTTGTTGTTAGTCTTTGGTTTGGTCCGAATGGACCGGCTTGGTCTGATTTATTTACTTTTTGATTAAAATATTATTCTCTTCCCAATTAGGGTTGTTTAACTTGTGATTTAAACATTATTTCATCTTAATTTTTCAACTGTCCAAAACCATGCTGTTAGTTGATCCAAATCAAACGAACCGGAGATTTGGATCGGTTTGAATTTCATCTTAATTTTTCAACTGTCTAAAACCATGCTTTGAATTGAACCAAAGCAAACGAACCGGAGATCTGGATCGATTTGAGGGTCAGCAATTTAGATCTAGGTTCTGATGAAGGGTAGACTAGTCATTTTCAATTTCGGGTTCGTCGCCTTTAAACAAGACGATTTTCAGAAGAAAGATAACGCAGATGGCTTCACTCTCTTTATCATTCTCTTCCTCTCTTCTTCTTTCTCCGCTTCCTCTCGACTCCGGTTCCGCCTCCCTTCCGGCCACCCTCCACCGATCCCCGGTAAGCTACTCTTCCTTTGTCAGATGCGCATTCGCAGCTCCACCCAGAAAATCATCTTCTTCGCCGGACTACAAGAAAGGGCTCCGGCGAAAAGGTGATTATCGAGGTAAATCCACTGCAGCGCCGCCGAGAAAACCGTACCCTTCTTTCCCTTCGCAGGAAGCTAAAAATAGGCACTGGAAAAAGGGCGAGTATCCGCCCAGCTCCGACGCAAACCCGCCGAGAAAATCTTATTCTTCTTTCCCCTCACAGGAATATAAAAATAGGCACTGGAAAAAGGGTGATTATCCACCCACTTCCGAATCAGACCCGCCGAGAATACCCTTTTCTTCTTTCCCGTCACAGGAAACTAAAAAGAAGCATTGGAAGAAGGGTGAGTATCCACCCACTTCCAATGCAGCGCCTGAAAGGAGAAATTATTTTGAAAAGAATGAAGAGTATTCATCCATTTCACCAAGGGCGGCGGCGAGAAAAGCTTCTTCATCGTCAAAGTCATCTTCTTCTTCGCCGGAAGCAACAAAGAGGCATTGGAAGAAAGGTGAGTATCCTGGGATTTCAGAAAATTGGTCACCCGGAACTTCGAAAAATTCACCGATCAAAAATGTGAAGAAAAGATTGGTGCGCAGAGAAAAAGCAAAGGCGTGGGTTACTACTGTCACAGAAGCTTTATCCGATTTTATCCTCAAGAAGCAGTGGCTTCAAGCTCTAGAGGTCTATCCCCATTCTAATTCCTCCTTCGTTCTTTGCTTTGACTTGAATATTGTTTCTCACAGCTTACCATCAGATAGCTTAAACTAAATGGTTAAGGGTTCGCGAGTGAATAGCTTTTCTTCTCAATGCTATTCCTCTATATCTGATATATATGATTGGTCTTGTTCCATCTCATGGATAAGCTCCATTGGTGAACAAAAACCTTCAAGTATTCCCTTTATGTGTGAATTTCAAATCACTTCAAGATTACCAGCCGAAGTGATCTAAATATCCAAACTTATCAAAGAAAATGTGTTTGGACAATGTTTCCAGATACTTATGGGGGAATTTCAAGAACTTGCAGGGGCCAAAATCTTTTCTTTTTGTAGAATTTTATGAGCTTTCTGAGTTTCTTAGCAATAATTATTTGTGTTTGAATTTAACAATGAAGGTATTTGACATGCTTCGGGAGCAACCATTTTATCAGCCAAAAGAAGGGACATATATGAAGCTCCTTGTTCTTCTCGGAAGATCTGGGCAGCCGCACCGAGCTCATCAGCTTTTTGACAAAATGATCGAAGAAGGATGTCAGCCTACTCCCGAACTCTACACAGCTTTACTCGCAGCTTATTGTCGGAACAATCTCATCGACGATGCATTTACAATTCTTAACCAAATGAAGGCCCTTCCTTCTTGCCAGCCTGATGTTTTCACATATAGTACTTTAATCAAGGCTTGTGTTGATGCTTCACAATTCGAATTGCTCGAGTCCTTGTATAAGGAGATGGACAATCGATTAATAACTCCCAATACAGTCACCCAGAACATAGTTTTGAGTGGGTATGGTAAGGTCGGTAAATATGAACAGATGGAGAAAGTCTTGGCTGGAATGTTGGAGAGCTCGACTTGCAAGCCGGACGTTTGGACGATGAATATCATTCTAGGGGTTTTCGGCAACAAGGGTCAGATAGATATTATGGAAAGATGGTATGAGAAGTTTCGCAACTTTGGAATCGAGCCAGAAACGCGCACCTTCAATATTTTAATCGGCGCATATGGGAAGAAACGTATGTACGACAAGATGTCGTCTGTGATGGAATACATGAGGAAGCTTCAATTTCCATGGACGACCTCCACTTACAATAATGTCATTGAAGCATTTGCAGACGTAGGAGATGCAAAGAATATGGAGTATACGTTCGATCAAATGCGGACGGAGGGCATGAGAGCCGATACCAAAACATTCTGCTGCATAATCAATGGCTATGCAAATGCGGGACTCTTCCACAAAGTAGTAAGCAGTGTTCAATTGGCTGGGAAGTTTGAGATCCCGGAAAATACATCGTTTTATAATGTGGTAATATGTGCATGTGCGAAGGCAGAGGATCTGATGGAGATGGATAGAGTATTTACGCGAATGAAAGACAATCAATGTCAGCCGAATAGCAAAACATATTCGATAATGATTGAGGCTTACAAAAAGGAAGGTATGAACGATCGGGTCTATGATTTGGAGCAGGATATGAAGAACACAGTCATTGACTTTCCTCAAGAGAGTACCGAGATTGAGACCGAGACTGAGGCTGGGATTGAGACCGAGACTGAGGCATAGAGGGGAGTATTTTTTTTTTATGTTCATGAAATGCTGCCATTTCTGCTTTGACTTCGAGTTCGTTTCAGTTGGGATGACTGGAATTATCGAACAAGCACCTTGCCGGAAGCTCGGACTAGATCTCGGAACTTGTGCAATCGATTGCTGCTTTGGAATGGTCATGCCATTCAGAACTTGAGCAATTGTGTTGTAATTGATGGGAGAGAAATGTAGCGTTTAGAATTATGGGATGAACTCCTTTCTCGACCCATCAGCAATCTTATCGAAGTACTGTTTATTTATTTGCGAAGGCTACTAAATGGAGATTTTCTTCTTTAAAAATCAAATGTTTTACCCGTTTCTTTGACTACTCATCACTCTACGATCAAGCTGTTGATCTTACTAGAACTGTATAGACATAGAATTCTGGCATTAATTCTGCATAAACATACGAACTGGAGCTTCGATTGTTGAAGCCAGTGAATCTGGAAAATGGAATCTGAAACTTCCCTTTTTATATAGAAAATGTAGTTCTTCCTTTACTAATACCTCTGTTTTACATATCTATAGCCATAGATGGGCACGCACCTAATATTGAAATTCTTGATTCATCTCCAAAATTCCTCAGACTCAAGCAATGAAAACAAGGATTATGCTTCAGCAAAATTGAATGAAATTAAATAAGGATAGGACGGTATAGTGCTACCATAGAAAAGATCTGCCAAATAGTAAGTTAAATGGTTGATTCAGCGACTGATCCTCGCCTAAGCTTGAATCTTCTCCCATTTGAGATCCTTCACCACCTCCCATGTAAAGTCTGCATCATCTCTCCCGAAATGCCCGTAAGCTGCAGTCTTCAAGAACCTGCCATTCCCACCCCTCTTCAGATCCAGATTAATGGCAATCATGCCAGGCCTGAAATCAAAGTTCTCCTTCACAATCTTCAGGATCTCCTTGTCGGGGATTTTTCCTGTGCCGTAAGTGTCAACGAAGACAGATAACGGATCAGGTACACCAATGGCATAGGAAACTTGCACAATGCACCTCCTTGCAAGTCCACCGGCCACTATACTCTTTGCAGCCTGCCTGACAATGTACGCACCACTTCTATCCACCTTTGTTGGGTCCTTGCCGGAAAATGCGCCACCGCCATGGGCACCCCATCCACCATAGGTGTCAATGATGATCTTCCTGCCAGTGAGACCAGCGTCCCCATGCGGACCGCCTATGACGAAACGACCAGATGGATTAAGGTGAAAAATGGTCTTCTCGTCAAGATACTTCTCGGGTACAACAGGCTTGATGACATGCTCTTTCAGATCAGCTGCAATCTCGTCATTGGTAACAGTCTCATCGTGCTGGGTCGAGATCAGAACCGTGTGTACACGAATAGGAACCATGGCTCCCTTATCGTTGTAGTACTCCACAGTCACTTGGGTTTTCCCATCAGGCCTCAACCAAGGGCAGGTACCATTCTTTCGGACTTCAGTAAGTTTAGCGCCGAGCTTGGTGGCAAGAACGTGGCTCAAGGGCATTAATTCAGGGGTCTCATCAGTTGCGTATCCAAACATATGGCCCTGATCACCTGCTCCGATCTCCTCTGGCCGCTTCGTAAGGTGTCCATGGACACCCTGAGCAATGTCGGGACTCTGCTGTTCAATGTTAACCAGCACCTTGCAGTGATCTGCGTCAAGGCCAACATCGTCGGATACAAATCCGATTCCTCTACAAGTATCTCGAACTATTTTCTCGTAGTCAATGGTAGCCTTGGTGGTGATCTCTCCGAACACCATGACCATATTGGTCTTGGTGCAAGTCTCGCAGGCGACCTTGCTGTCAGCATCTTGGGCAAGGCAGGCGTCTAGAACAGCGTCTGAGATCTGGTCGCAGAGCTTGTCGGGGTGACCCTCGTTTACAGACTCTGAGGTAAAAAGGAAGGTCTCCATTGGCTGCAAACCATCAAGCAGAAGGTAAATGCCAAGGCAAGACATAAAGATTCGAAAGTCAGAACGAACAAAAAACAAAATCAATAGTTCCACTAGGAAATGATCAAATTTCAACCAATCAAACGAATCAGGACCCTCCGTCAACTAGAACAAGCATTTAGTCTCAAATCCAAATAACCGAAAGAAGCAAAATCAGAGAAAACAAAGACACTACGAGATTGAGAGAGATAGAAAGAGAGCGCGCACCGAGAAAAGCTCAATCAGAGAGAAATGGAGACGATCCTTAGAGAGGATGGAGAGCAGGCGAGGAATGGGGAGGGAGTGGAGATGTATTTATAAGCAAAGGAGAAAGGAGCTCTGAGGAACAGAAAATGGGCCAGGTTCATCGGAGAAGAAGATGAGATGTAATCGACGGCTGAGATTGAGGTTTCTTGTTCCCACGACTCACATGGCCGTCGGTGGACGATGATCAAATTAGTGTGACCCACGTCCATATGTGGAGCAGAAGGACGCGGCAACATTGTGAAAGACCATTTATAACCCTGCCGACCATTCAACCCCGGCTGTCCGCCGCTGTATTCTCCCGCCAACCGTGAAATGTCTCCTTCTCCGACTTTCTGCTCTGACGAATTTACCCCTCCTACGAAGTTACCACGTAGTCCATATTGGTCACTAAAACAATTCCGAATTGGTTTTTACTCGTGGACTCAGATCCGATGGCTTTCTTTATTTATTTTTATTGACTTATTAATATTACTTAGTCTGATTAAATAACTTATGTTTGAAAGGCAACATAAGTTATTTAATAACTCATTTATGAAGCGTTCTCAGCTACTTTCGTACAATATTAAATTGCACTCCTTCGGTGAGTTTTTGGCAAGCAAGGAAAGGGACTGTTTCGTAACAAAGTAATGTGTGGGTGGAGTGTCTGAGACATGTCTTGAAAAGCCTGCATCACCCATCACTCGCAATTCGCATACATCACCAAATCACTTATAAGATCAGCCAATAAGAAAGGGGGATAGAGTGTGATACCACTTTGATCATTGCCCATAAGATCAACCATTGCAAAGCAATTTACCACGGCATATAGTGTTGGGGTCAAGCTCTTTTTGTGAGCTTGACCGCTTAAGCTCATTCGAACATGTTAATTTAAAGGACTGCTAGGTTATTGTGAGGGGGTAACGGGAAAATAGAGAGAAGAGCTAAATAAAAAAGGAGATTAGATTTTTGTACTAGGCAGAATCAAACTTTGTTTTTTCCATATTCAATCATTGCATCGGCTTGAAATTTTGAAAACAGCTTTACAACACTTAGAGGTATATTATGAACAGTAGATCGTATTCTATACTTTCTAAGACTATCTGTTATGATAAAATGAGACTGTTATTTTATACTGACGTTTACCATCTATCTCTTTATTTTGTTGAATTCAATATTACTATATGTATTTGATGTGTTATTATATTCTTCTATTTTGATGATCTAGAGAGAACTTGATATACCCATTATTTTGATATAGTCGATTTTTGATTCGATACTCATTGCTCATGGTTTTTATCTTAGATTTAGAGAGTTTTCCATATTAAAATATCGATGTCTCGTTTTTCTATTTATTGCTTGACTATTTTCTTGGATTTAATTGATATTGCTGGCTTGAATTTATATTCTCATTTAGCACACAATAATATATCAAAAATTATTTTTAGGTTGATTTCTAATAAATAGGATTATTGATGGAGAGCTTGACGTGAATAAGAACTGAAATTATGGTTTCTCTATTTATTTATATAGGAGAAAACATAAAACTTTTATTCCACTCTTGAGTGACTTCGTGGAGTTTTCTTCAATAAGACAATGACTTCTCGGAGCTTGATATGCATCTTAAGGAAACAAGTTTACCTTCGGCTGAGAGCTTTGTATGGAGTTGGGCTCCGAGTTAGCTACGCTGATACAACCAGACCCTCTAGGACTAGGAGCAACTTAGGATCACCTATCCGAGTTCTGAACAAATCGAACACCGGAAATCAAAATGCTTACATATCTACCGTATTGAGCTGGATAGCATATGGCGTTCAGCGGTGTTTTATGAGGCGGAAATTGGCTACGATTTACGGAATAATGGAATTCATTCTGGTTTTGGGCAATTTCGAATTCCTCGAAGCACTCACGAGATGCAGAGATTGTGATGCAACGACCAGCTGGACAGCGAACCACTGCCTTGGCGGTATAACAAGAGAGGAGATCGGTCGGAGAAAGATCAATGTATGACGACGAATAGAAGTGGCCATGCCTCCAAACTAAATCACTTTCCACCGTTGACATGCAATTCATTATTCTGGTTGAGAGCAAAGATAGAACCGGACCTTAAAACTAAATCACAACTGACACATTTAGTCAAGTTCTACACCTCTAACAATTTCTTGTTGATCATGTATTATGAAGAATTGATTTAGCCAGTTTAGTTCCAAATTTAATGAAATGAGAATCAAGTTAGGGTTTCAAGTTCTAACTTACTGTGTATTAAGATTCCATACACATACACATTCACATTCACATTCACACTCACACTCACACTACACACCTTATTCCATCTTTTTTCAAGGCAAACAAAAAACTTTTAGATCAGGCATCGATGGCGGACACACTTCTTTGCTGGTCACACGTCAGCGAAGCGCATGTAATCCTTCTTGGATGGAAGGTCGACGGTCTTGAAACCCTGAGGGAAACTCTTCTTGGCTTCCTCGTTCGACAACGACGGCGATATCACTACCGGATCTCCAGATTTCCAGTTGGCCGGAGTGGCAATCTTCTGCTTTGACGCCCTCTGGAGCGACTCCATAACCCTAATCACTTCGTCCATGTTCCGGCCGGTGGTTTCCGGGTAGAGAAAGCTCAACTTCACCTTCTTATCCGGGCCGACGATGTGAAGAGCTCGAGACGGGAGGTTGTTTCCGGCGGAGTCTTTCACGTCGGGGTCGACCATGTTGAGTTGCTTGATGATCTCCCTCTTCGGGTCTGCGAGGATCGGGTAGGTTACTTTGCACCCTTTCTGCACGCAAAACAATAAGATCAAAACTAGGTTATCTCTAACGCTGATTTCATGTAAAAATAAACAGGGTTTGGTTTAATCAACTGTGTAAGCTTCGATGTCTTTGATCCACTCTGTGTGCGAAGGAACATCGTCGCAAGATATACCCAGCAACTTCGCACCCAGCTGATTGAATTTTCCGGAGTAAGCCGCCATCTGGCCGAGCTCCGTCGTACAGACCGGCGTGAAGTCAGCTGCATGCACCGGGAAAAGATTAACAAACAAAACAATACTTCGAAAGAATGGTGACGATTACCAGGATGGGAGAAGATGATGGCCCAGCTATCTCCGACGAAGTCGTAGAGCTTAATCTTGCCGTGGGTGCTGTCGGCTTCAATGTCTGGCACCGTATCTCCGATGGTGAGCCCGGGCATTTTCAAATCAGAAAAATAAACCCTTTTCTCGATTGATTGCTGATCCGAATGAGATTAGACAACCATATATAATAGAAACAGACATAGGATTAAAAAGCACAGCAGTTTGCATGAAGAGAACGTGGCGTTGGTCGTGGCTGAGTTTCTCGACAGTTGCTTCCAACTCATTGAAGTTTGACGACTACCAGTCCAAGTGTCAGTCTCCTCGCTGATTCTGTTTCTACTCCCAAATGAAAACAAGAATAATTTTAGTTATGATTAAATTATGATTTTATCATAAGTTATATATTTTAAGCTTTTCAAACAATTAATAATTTATTGTCATGCAAAAGTTAAGAAGTATCAAATCAAATCGACATGCCAAATTAATTAAAATAAACTATTTAAGTTGGGTCGAGTCACTTTTTAGTTAATAAAAATACATACGAACTCAAATTGAAACCAATCTAAAATTTTGAGTCAGATTTTATTCGAATTAAGTGTACGTTTTGAATGAGTTTAGATTTAATTTTGCATGAATCGACCTATCAAATCGAGTTTATAAGCTTATTAAAGCTAAAACTTGTAAAAAAATAATTAAGTTTTAGTTAATTTGGACAGGTAACTTGCAAATTTATATTTTACGAAGCCTAATGTGAAGTTGAACTAAAATCAACGCTAAATTTTGAATTAAATTTGAACTAGATTGATTTTACGTAGCCGTTGATAGAACAACGTCAGCCACGCTATCTCCTACCTTGGCTAACATTGGTTTGACCTTTCTAGACACGAGTTAGAGTGAGTGCCAATCCCACGCCAAAGATCGTCGCTCCTTTCCTGCCGTTATCTCCCTCCGATTGAGAGGGACGCGCCCCATCGGAGCTCCGATCGACTCCGTTTGTAGGCTCTTATGAAAAGATGTTTGAAGATATTGTAAGACTTTAAAATTTTATTTGATTTAACATTAATTTAGATCAATATGAGGAGTAATAAATATCTCTCGCCATTGACGATAAACCGGGACAACCGCTTTCCTTTCTTGAAGAATCGCTTCTAAACCTTAATATTTCTCTATTGATGGTGTAATTTCCGTATGAGAAAATAAATTTAGGGGACCTTCAATGCCAACCCCTATATATAGATTTTTTCTATCAAAGAATATATATGGAGGGTTATGAATGAACAGTCACCACAATCGCCTCTATTGGCGAATAGTTACTTTATTGGCTACTCTTGAAAATCAAATCACAATATTAACAATATATATAATTCTAAAAGACACGAATAAATTATTAATTTTGTCATCAGATATTTCTTCGATTGAGCAATCAAACTAGAATTTATTCTACTGATGACATCATCAGCATGTGTTTTGATCTGTTTGTTTATTTGTTCTATATTGAAGGTTATTCTGCAGCTGGCAGAATCAGGTTCACTCTTTCTCCAGGTTGACCTATTCAAAGAGCGAGGGAAATTTGCTTTGTCAGATGCTTATGAAGATCATTTTTTACTTCCAAAAGGAAGAATTGTCATGATCACCCATAGAAGAGTCTTACTCTTGCAAGTATGCTTATTGGAAATATACAATGGACATATACCAAGAATCCGTATTTTGAACAACTAAAACCATGGCTATATTTCCTCTTTGCAGCAACCATTAGCCATCATTGCTCAGAGAAAGGTCAGCCCAGCAAAGGATCCATGTTCCATGTTATAGAAATTTCAAGTTATGTTGCAGACATAAAAATCATTTCTTCGGTGCCGGCAATACTTGGATTATGTGTAAGCTGTGAATAAATATTTGGGCAAATGCTGCTGTCTTTGATCAGATGTTCATTTTTGTATGGCCTCCTGGATTTTATAAGCATTTTTGTGTACAGGATATAATTTTCCCAGGCAATCACACTGGATAATTACAGTTTCTTTTAATCGTCTAATGTGCCCCTTTAGTCTCATTTTACAAGTCTCAAATAGTCTGCCAAGAACTTATATGATAACGAATCTATGATTTCGAGCAAATTGAAAATTCGAGGTGTTTATTGACGATTTTAAACTACAAGGTATCTATTCAAACTACTTCAATAATTCAATGGGCAAATTACTATATACCCAAAAAGTTAATTTAGATAAGTAAAGTTAAATTTCAAGATATATCACCAGGAACGTTACAGTGTTGAGTTGCTCGATATCCGTGGCTTATAGTAGATAAAAATGAAGCCATCATCCTTAACCCCTCGAACAGCCTTCTTATCCTGATTGAGTTGCTTTTAAGATTCCATCTGCTTTAGTATTAGTATCGAAGATCTGCACGGTTGAAACACTGGATTGAAATTGATTCTTAACCCCCGGCGATTTCCACATTCTGTAATCATTTCACTAAATTCATATCAACAAGTGACAATATAACACGAAAGATACGTTCATCAATGGGTTAACATCATTTTCAGTTATATTCTTGGTTCCACCAACATTTTCTTGGATCAGCAAGATTTTTAAAATAGTAACAAAATTATGGAATATACATTTCAATATGGGCTTGTTTAGCCAATCGGATCAACTTTTCCGAACCCTTAGTTTATAAGACCAATCGGCCGGCCTTGATTCTAACTCAAGATGTAGTATAATATTATATGCTTTGATCGGTCCATCGGTTCTCAAAAGTCGAAACTTTATACCAGGCTTTTCTTTCGATTTTTATATCAAACCCGTGATTGTTTCTCCTTGGTTTTTTATCGATCTTAGATCCAGGCTATGTAAAAATAAAAACCCAAGAACAGCAAAAATATTCCTCTATTGATAATGGATCGGTTTTCTCCGAGTCAATGCGAGATTGCGCAAATAAATTGGGCATTGCTACGATGATTAGACTGTAGTTGCTTAAGCCGGGAAGGCCTTCCATTGTTGACAAACACACTCATAATTAAATAATCGTAACTTTAGAAGGTTCTAAACTAACGAAAACAATTTAACACGTGCAATGTATGAGACATGAGCAATGAGCTTTGGCAACTCACATTTGTCGCTGATCGATCAGGCTGCAATATTATTTTATGCTAAGCTGTGTGCTCTTTATCCAACCTCATGTCTCCTATTTCCCGATATCCCGCCACACCAAAGAAACTACAGACATCGGGCTCTGTCGTTTAATTTTCTTCGAAATCGTTGTACTAGTTAGAGGATGAATGGTGAATATATTGAGTGTATCTCAAGATGTCTAATTCCGAATACTAGATTTTGGTAGTGTTAGATATCCTTGAACCCGAACAAGGAAGTCGCGAAACTCGCCACTGCATGAAAACTTGATATACGATGTTTATAGCGAAGCATAATTGTGAGTTTTTCCGAGAAATCTACCGTGGCAGAGACGCAAGTCAGACCAGAAGCCAGCAAGAGCTGATATATGATGGATTAAAGAGTAGGGTCAATTATGGAGGGGTCAGCTAACAAGAGATAAGCTCGATCAAAGTTTCAATCCCAAAAAAAAAAAGTAAAAAGAGTAGAAAGCTACAGTTCATAAGGATGACAGGCAAAATAGCAAAAGCAAAAGTCAAAACCCAGCTACCCAATCCTGTATTATTTCAACACATGGTGTACGTACGTGACCCAATCAAAACGTGACATTACAACATCAAATATAAACCCTGTTTTCAGAGGCTGTGTATACGATTTGAAACTGCCTTCTCCAAACTAAACTTCGAGTGGAGTTTTTACCAACAAAACCCACGAAAATAAAACATTAGCAACCCGTCGTTGTCCACGTGGCAAAATGCGATTGAGTAAAGCGACACGTAAGGTTGCCCGTCGACTTCTCCGAATCAACAACTACATCACCATTCGACGGGCCGGGAAGCGAAGAGAATAGTCTAGAACAAAACCCTTCTCTGAGAACAACATTTCGCCATAACTAGACTGAGAATTTCAATGATATCTGCGTAAAAAGGAAGAGTTAAAAACCATCATAGTTACGTTACATATGCTTTTTGGTTGTATTTAATTGGCCAAGACTGTTGTGGAAAACACAAACACTCGTGTCATTCCTAGTCTTTATCTTCAAATTTCGTCTTTTCTTTTTAATCTTAAAAAACACAGACCGCGTGCGTAAAGTTTCGTATGACAAGAGACAGTCGTGCTCCTTGATTGTTTTTTTATTCAGTCTAATTTAGCCACTAATCACCTCGTTTTCTTAGGATTACGCTAATTAATCATTCCTCTCTCTCTCTCTCTCTCTAGTCAACCAAAACATTCAACTCTAGAGCATGTTTTATGTGCTCCCGATCTATCTAAGCGTTGATTTCTAATCATTTTTTGAATCCCCGTGAACCATCGGGATATCCTAGGTGTAACTTTGAACTTAGAGGTGCCGATCTTCTAGATTTACATATTTTTTAACTAAGAAAACTCTATGTTGATTGTCTTTAAATTATGAATCTCCACTAAATAGTATAATATTATTTGATTTTTCTAATTAGTCAAATAAATTGCATTTGAAGACTCTATTGAGCTTAATTTTTTAACCTATAATCATGCAATATATGAGAGCCCACATACATAATTGCTAAATTAACTGAAATATTCAAATTTGTAAGACTAAAAAATACAGTGTAATTGTCAAACATGACCACTAATACGTATGCGTA
Organism: Begonia fuchsioides; assembly: GCA_003255005.1. Classification (NCBI taxonomy): domain Eukaryota; kingdom Viridiplantae; phylum Streptophyta; class Magnoliopsida; order Cucurbitales; family Begoniaceae; genus Begonia; species Begonia fuchsioides. The sequence continues at coordinate 179,319 of QAOC01011125.1, read as the reverse complement.
TGAATGTAGATACAGGGTTTGTCAACACAGCCAGGCCACAACATTATTATACCTAACAAAATAAGTTGAAAGGAGTCAAAATCGGAAGAGAAGACCGTGGGATGAAAAACTTACATGTTTGAGTCAAAGACGCATCAGCATAAACTATTTGGTTAAATATATTAGTCGTTGGAACCAATAAGTATAATAAGAGAGAGAGAGAGAGAGACTTAGTTCCATGGATAAAACAGCTGGTAATAGACTAATAGGAGTGAGAAAGAGAGAGAGAGAAGAGAGAGAGAGAGAGACTTAGTTCCATGGATAAAACAGCCGGTAATAGACTAATAGGAGTGAGAAAGAGAGAGAAAAAGAGAGAGAGAGAGAGAGAGAGAGAGAGAGAGAGAGAGAGAGACACTTAGTTCCATGAATTCTGGCTTCCACTTTCGACAAAATGAAGGGAAAACAACGGCTACTGTGATGACTCGATTCATACATTCACACAATCCAGATTAACATTTTTTTTAAAATTTAATTCTTTAGTTTATTTTCTAAGTTGACATTTTTTCAGCTCCGTCTGATCCAGCTTCAAAACTAATTTACTGCACCGGAAAGTTACTGTCTCTTTGTTTCAGGCAGTCAAAGACGGAATATGCATGAAAATAAAAGCACTTTTTAACTTGCTGAATTGTAATATCACTTGTCAAATATTTTATCGATCCTTCGACCTCATATTTTCTTCATCTTGCATGCATCAGTGATTGTAGAAACCATTAAATTTACCGCGCAGTTTCGCAATTTCATCGGATGATATGTTATAATTCCTCCACTTTACATCTATCTTTGATGCACTTCAAAGACTGTAAATTTAAAAATAATTCATTATTTAGATTATAAAAGTTGACTATTTTGTAATCCAAAAATAAAAGCTTGTGAGAAATCATTTTTAATTGTTTGATCGATCCCTTAATGCTATTGAAAATTATAATTACGATAAATTAAAAAAAATCGTTACATAATAATGGATTTGCCAAATATGAAGCTATTTCGGATCAATCTTTACCCAAACTAGATGTTAGATGGATGAATAGTTTTCACTTCAGCATCTTAATTAAATCCATATCCCGACATAATTATTTTCAAAACATAGAGATAGTTTCCACAAATAATTTTCTACAAGTTACAATATGATTATAAATCAATGAAAAAGGTCAAAATTAATTGTGGAATTACAATAAACCTTTACAATTACTCCTTATTTGAAGTTTCTGCAGCAAATAACATCATAATTTAGTAGTAAATAAATATTTATCTTAGAAAAAAATAAAGTTCTCTTGAAAGTTTTTATGATTGTGACAAAAATAAACACTTAGAACGTGCAGAAATCTTGAAAATGAATTTAATCAAAATAAAAAAGAAATCAAAATTGCTTTTATTAAATAATAAAAAAATGGACGAACTCCCACTACGGCTTGGATACGCGTAGGACGGTAGGAAGCAGAAGAAACAGAAAAGTCAAAGAGTTAAACTCGAAACCATCTTCTTGGTATACTTAATAATAATAATTAATAAAATTTAGTGGGCAATTAATAATAATTAATTAATTCTTCTTCTCTCTCGAACCCTTTTTTCTCCGTCTATAAAACCCACCCTCCGTGTCCCTCTCTCTTATTCCTGAAAATTAAGCCTCTAAGTCTCTTTCTTTTCCTCCACAGCTTGGACTAGTTCTCTCTGAACAAGGCATCAAAGCCTCAGCTTCTGTGGCGGAGAGTTTCTTGCTGCACAGCAGTTCATCAATGGCGGAGGAGAGGAGAGACTGCAAAGGCGGCGACGTGGTGTCGAGCGAAACTGAAGAAATGGAAGTGAGAAGAGGTCCTTGGACAATGGATGAAGATGTTAAGCTTATGAATTACATTGCTCATAACGGCGAAGGCCGCTGGAATTTGCTCGCCCGTTGCGCAGGTATCGATTTGGCGTATGATTTGGATCGTGTTCATATGTTGATAATATGATATCATTAATCATAAGATCATGCTAGTTGAATATTTAAATAAAAAAAAATGGAAAAAGTATAGCAACTTGTAGAGATCTATAGAGATTAATCGTTCTCTTTCTACATCTTTGGCCGGCTTTCTATAAACTTTCCCTTCTTTTTTCATTGTTTTTGTGAAACCAGGCTTGAAACGGAACGGAAAAAGTTGCAGACTACGGTGGCTGAACTACCTCCGGCCGAACGTCCGTCGAGGCAACATAACCCTCGAAGAACAACTTCTGATCCTCGAACTCCATTCTCGTTGGGGAAATAGGTATAGTTTCTTCGCTTTCCGCGTACCAAAACGAGATCATTCCGGCGAATAATAACCGAAAAACGTGTTATTTTTGCTCGATCAGGTGGTCGAAAATAGCGCAGCATTTACCAGGAAGAACCGACAACGAGATCAAGAATTATTGGAGAACTCGAGTTCAAAAGCATGCGAAACAGCTCAAGTGTGACGTCAACAGCAAGCTCTTCAAGGATACTATTCGTAATCTATGGATGCCAAGGCTGATCGAGCAGCATCTCCAGGCTGAGTCCAAATCTCACATCTCTTCAGCAGCTCATCTCTACCCCAACACCTTCGACAACTCTATTCTCCAGCCTTCTTCCAGCACTTCCGAGTCCGTCGGAACCCAGTTTTCGCCGATCTCCGATCAAACTGATATTGGTGATTTTCCGGTCATCGACGGAACCAACCAGAAAATTTACTCGATTCCGGCTACTGATAATCTCCATCAGGGTTATTTCCAGACGAGTTATGAGAATATCGGGTATGATATTCCGTTTGCCAGTCCGTCTTCGTTATCCTACTTCAACCAGGGATTGGATTTCCAGTCTGTGCAACCAAACATCCAGTCTTTTGAATTTGCTGATGCTAACATGGACTCTCTGTGGAACGATGATGACAGCTGGTATTCTTGGTCTCAAGAACAAATCGATGATATTTTTTAAAAAATTAAAAAAAATATAGATAATCGTAGAGTAATTGGGAAAAAACCCCATGATCCTACAATCATAATTCATTAAAAGGTCCATAGGAGTAGAGCAGCAAAGGTGTAGAATCAACACAGTTTATTTTTTAAAACTGGATTATTCGAGTTTGCATTTTCTTTAACAATTTAATTCTGTTGATCGATTGGAGTATATAATTGATTCCTTTTCTCGCATGTTTTTTGTTCAAAAATCGATTTTTGTGCCATGGATATTATTTATTATTAAATTGAAATAACTTATTAAACATGAAATTAACTTTAACCAACACAAATAATTAATTTAATTCAACGAAGATAAATCTTTTATTTTTGTGGATTAAACAACAGACAAATAAATTAACTCCATAAATAATGATTTGGCGAGATGTGGGAAAGATTATCGTACAGCAATCTAGGCACGAGGCGATTGGATGCTCGAATAATTGTTCATCACGTGTGGCAATGAAATGACCACGTCATAGGAGAGAGAAATAAAACATAAATTGTAGAGAAATGGGTAAGGCGGCGGGATGGGGAATGTTTTTAAGATAACGTGTCGAACAGCGAATAGCAAAAAATGGACCCGAAAAATGAAGCTGTTTAGAGAACGCCACGTGTCCAGTCCAAGAGATGAAGGAAACTCGTCAAAAGCGACCGTAGAACTTGGAAGAGGAAGCAAGCAACAATTGAAACAAGACAAACCCTAAAGAGTCAACATTCTTTCTCCTTTGATTGTCTTTTTTACTTCTACTTTAAGATTTTGTTATCATCTTCATCTTTCTAATTAGATTATTACTAAACCTTACATTCTTTTTTATCATATTTATTAACGCTTAATTCGATGTCTAGGTTGTCTCTAACAGATATGATCAACTTAATGAAGAATGTCATTGGAAGTTGAATTCGATCAATACGTCATGACTTTTACGTTTTGTCAATTGAATTTTGATCAGACTGTAAATAAAAATAATGTGCGAGATCATATAAACGTACGTTATTTGAAATATAATGCATCTTGCTCTCCAAGCGTTTTTGATCAGTGTAAAAGTAAGATAGATGGTATATCTTGTCCGCCAAGCATAGTGGTGGATAACCGTGCCACGATAAAATGAGTTCAATAAATACGAAAAGCTCAATAACCAGACATAAAGCGAAAGAAGAAAGATAAAGGAAGACAATGTCGATAACATAACAAACATGTGATAGCACAAAGAAGGCTACGACTAAACATAGTACAATGTTATAATCCAATACCATCTTTAAATTTGGAGTTAATACTTACTTTTAATAGTCAAAAAAATAAAGTTGAGATTTAATAATAAACATTTTATGCATGTGGGAAATTAGAGAATTATTAAAAGAGCATAAAGAAGCAGCCTTTTTCTTGACTCAAACTCCTCTTTTTTGTAAGTTGATGGATGATTAATAAAAACAATCGACGCATGCGTGGTTATCTTAAGGGGTGGGCATCGGGTGTTATCGGATGTGATTGAGTCAAATTCAATCTGATCTGATAACAATCAGATTAACAATTTTGATCTGATCGAATTCGGATGCATGTGCCATCCGAATCCGATTAAAGAAATCGGATCAGATTTTTAAAAACCTGTAATTCAAAAATTTCCCGAAATTGTAAAAGTTTGTAATTCGCGACGCGATCCGATGAGGGTACCGACGGCCGGCCGGCTCCTCCGTCGATTCCTCCTCTATTCTTCGTCGTTTTTAACGAATCCACTCATTTACAATTACAATTACATAAATAATTAACAAATCTAAAATCAAATCTTCATATCTATTTATATCTTCGTTTCTGTTCTTCGCGCCCATTGTCGGAGACTCGGAGTCTAGGAGCAGAAGGTCGGCGAGGCGGCTCGGCTTCGTTGTCGGAGTAGCGGAGTCGAGAAATTGGGACGAGTGATTTTCGGATTCCAAAATCGGAGTCGGAGATGCTGAATGATTTAGGGTTTCGACTTTCGACTTTCAGCCGATTTGAATTAAGCAATCCGACGTTCAGATTGGATCGGATTGACTTCGAATCCGATAGCCAATCTGATCTGATAACGATCCGAAAGTCGGATCAAATAAAAAACTCCTCTGCCGAATACTTGATCCGATCCGACCGAATCCGATCAGATTGGACCAGATCCGCCCACCTCTAGTTATCTATACATGTACACATTTATTTATATTATATATGTATGTACACAAACATGTGTAATACATATACATATGCCTACATATGCATATATATCTATATATATATTATTAAGTTTTTGCCTTCATTAAACTTTTAGATTAAATTCTCACTAAACTTTTTCCCTTTTTTTCTTTTTATCTTTTAATTAATTTATTGGAAAAAAAACAGTTGTCACGCCTAGTGGTGGAAAAAGCCAACTTTTTGCATCTAAACCTTATCCATCCCAACATGTTTTTCTTGTGAAGCCCAATTATTTAGGCCAATTGAAGTTGAAAAGGAAGGTTCCAAGACCAAGCTCAAACCGAAACCGAACCACAAAAGGAAACATTGGTTTGGTCCTAGGAGACGCTCGTCCAAGTTAATCTAAAATCGAGAAAGCTTTTTTAAAGAACGCTTCGTCTCGTTCATTGGAAAAAACCTAATCAAACTGGTCCACTCCATCCCGAGTCAAACAAAATAATGTAAAATGGAGGAGAGAAGGCATGTTATGGTGTCTCCCAAAGATGGAAAACAAAAGGAGATGAAAAATAAAAGGAGACCCTAATGTTGCCATTGCCCTAATTCCATTTATCACTCAAAAATTCAAAATCACCAAACTTGCCCTTTTTTCAAAACCCTAGCTTTCTCACCCCATTTTGACACCCAACAGTTCTCCAATTTAGAGAGAGAAAAAGGGTATTAAAATGGTCGAACAGTTCCTCAGATAGACATAGAGATAGGGTAAGAGAGATAGAGAGAGAGAGTGATGGTTAGAGAGAGACTACAACTAGTAAAGGCATTTAGCTTTTCTATGCCAACTTGTGGACATCGTCATTTTGTGGTAGAAGTCACCCTAGCTTTTCTCTGGACCCCTGATTCTCTCCAACAGTAAATCCATCCCTCCTCTTCTATCATTTCCCTTGAAAGCCCAAGCTTTCGCATAAATTTCGACGATTCTTGTGTAATATTGTACGTTTCGATACTTATTTTATACAAGTTTTTTCAAACTTAGATAACAAAAGACGTTATTACATGCAGATAGAGAAATTTTATTTATAAAATACTCAATTTTAGTTCTTTTAAGTAATGCTTGATAATGCATCTAAACTTGTACTAAGCTCACCATCGAAACAATCTTTAATCGTATATACATTCACATGGAATTTTTGATTGAGACTTTCCTTGATATTTTGAATACAATATTATTTATTTTGGGTCAGAGTCTTCACAAATTTATTGTTAAATTTTTAACTTAAAATGAGTCATACTGGTAATATAATGAGAATTCTACTTAGATAAACCATAAGATTTTATTCTTTCAAGCGATATGAAATTGGACACTCCACTAATCTAAATTGAGTCGTCACGATCAACAATATATTGGGTCGTCACAGTGTATACAGCGCAGATTGCCACAACACACTTGAAATATGAAACGAAAATGTACATGAAGTATCAAATTCTCAACGTGATATACGGTTTCAAGTGGGTTGTCACAATGTTCATAGGTACAGCAAAAAGAAACAGAAGAGAGATGTGGCAAAGATCTATAAATTGTAATTTTCAGATGTGTTTGAACAGCAGCTCTTCTCTCTCTTTCCTCCATCCTTAGAAAACTGTCAAACTTGATACAGAAGCAGAGAAAAAGAAAAAGGCCATCGTGATCATTGTGTCGACGAACAAAGGGTTGAGATTTGGCAACCACGTTCATCATATGATCTTGAAAAAGATTACGAATTTATTCTCTTTTATGATGTTGACCCCAAAATGGATCTCAATTACCCATCATTAATAGTAAATATAAAAATGAAGAAATTAAATGGTGATAAATAGAAGTCACCATCTCACAGTCTGGTATTGAAACATATGACCACGTCTTCAGCCTCTGGTCCCTTTTTTGTGCTGAATTGATTGAAACTTATCCGTAGTTTTCCATTATGGTAGTTATTAGCGAGAGAGCTCGAGACCCAAACTCAAATATAGCCATAAAACTTCACTGTAAATTATGTCACACCGCTGCCGAAAATCTAAGATGGCAAAGAGTCTAGTTACGTTGACAATTAGATGAAATCTAACGTAAGTACGTATAAAGGCTAGACTCATAAAAGTATAGTCTCAACTAAATATTATTCTTCTTATTTTACGGGTTGACACGAGCAAATCATGATTTCTCGATTAAGCTTAAGTTGCGATAAAATTTTGATATTAGGTTCAAATCGGTGCACGCTTTTGGCGAATTACTTTTTTTTTCTTCGGCCGATCCACGTTCTAAGCTCCCCAATCCAACAAGGTTCAGATGGATTTCTTCCTGGATCAAATCTCATATCAAATTTAAAAGAAAGAAAAAGATTATTCAAATGCAATAAAAACTATTTGGAAATACGAGAAAAAATATGTTTTTTTTGTGATAACCACGCGACTAATCTAGCCTTTTGGCAAGCACATTAGCATTAGACATTTTTGGTTACCTTAAAAAATTAACCAAAACCAGAGTGGGAAGGTATCCTACTTCTTTACTTCTTATCATTTTAGGGTTTCCAGTACTCTCAATTTCTTAGCCAGCTCGTCACTTTTATGAATCAAGGCAGATAAGAGAGAGAGAGAGAGAGAGAGAGAGAGAGAGAACGCAGGGGAGTGATGAGTGACATTCAGCTTTACATAAACAATTTTGCTGGCACAGAAAAAGTGTTTTGGAAAGGTAAAAGGAAATGAAAAAGAGGAGAGAAACCAGGAATGGAGGATCAATAATACAGTAAATATGTAAACTCGTACGCGTAGATAAGAGCAGTCACGAGTGGGAGCGAGGTACTAGATACTTCCAAAGATCCCAAAGAATATCTATTCTCTAACTTTCTCATCCAACAACACATAAAACAACGAAACTCAGACCTGCGAATAAATTTAAACAGAAAACCCACATATTTCTGCGCACAACCATACAAAGAATAAGAAATAGGGATTGTCTTCCGCTGGATAAAAACAAGCAAGGATTATTATTTCTCTGACTAGTTTTTTTTTTACAGAATGAACTCTACCCTAGAGGACCACAATCAATCAGCCTTTTCCATCTCAAACTCCTTCTGGTTTTACCGGAATCTTAACGACCGCCGGAGTGCTTCCCGCCGGCGTGAAATGATCCCTCAAAAGCCAATTGTTCGCTTTGTTTAAAGTCCATTTGGTTTCTTCATGGGTTGCATGGAAGCGAAGAGTTTGATGTTCAGGGAGACGAGATTATGAGAGGTGGCCTGGTCGAAAGCTCAGGAGGGATAGACAAGGAAGAAGAATATGGGTTAGGCGTAGGAGAGAACAGACTAGGGTTTCAGAAACAACGAGAAGATAAGAGAAGACGGGCCTTACAAGGTCAAGAAAAGGTCTTACAAGGTCAAGAAAATAAAAAAAAAACAAAGACGAAAAAAAAATACACAACACCAAAAAAGCTCAGACAGGATAGCACCCAAATTATTCAACGATGCAAAGCATAATCTTCGCCTCCGGCCACAATCCATCGACGTGGAGCTTTGGGTTTGTTCGATCCATGGATAACTCTTGGATGAACAAATTGACCTGAGAAAACAAAGAACACAGAACAAGATTCATCGTAATGTCTGAAAATACATTCATTCAAGAGGAAAATGGAAAAAAACAAGCACACCCCACATCGCATAATCTGCTTATCTCGCGCAAATTTGTGTCTTTCTTTCATGTTTGTCTGCCCAGTGACTGAAACTAGAGAGAGAAAGAAGAGAGAGAAGAGGAAAGACTCGAAGTGGGTGATTAAAAGTCTCCTCCTTGGTTATTAAGAATATATAGAAAAAAAAGGAAAGAAGACAAACGGGAGAGAGGATCGGCAGTGGGCTTCGCTGACAATGATACGTCGGAGGCCCAGAAAGAATGTAAACGGGCTGATGACGTCATCCATGAGGTCTGACCGCGCTGCCCGTGCTGACTGATATTATGTCAAACAACGACCAGTCAGCATTCCCTATCATAATTACCTTCAATTTTCCACGTGGCACATTTCAATTCGTTGTTTCTTAGTCTTCTCTAGTTTTCCTCTCTTTACGTAGTAGTTTTGAATTATTTTATCATTTACATTATTTGTAATTGTGTTTCTAAATAAACTATATTTAAATTTAATTCGAGCATGCATCCAAATGTTTGACACTTTGGGATAAACATTTTCTACATTTTCACAAAGTTAATTTGGAACCAATAACTCAAAATCTTGATTACAACCAATTATGAGACAATATGATCTAAACGGGCTACCGAGATTCAATCAAGTGACCATAGAATATCATCTGAAGTCGAAAAAGGTTGACCGAAATAATTCTCGAGCTGAGTTTTGCTTTTCCTTTTTTTTTAACCCTAAGTTGCGTAATTGACAGTGAGAGATAGGATTAATCATTTTTATTAACTTCGAAATGAATGGCAGGAGAAAACGTAGAGCCAAGGAGGGGAACATAAAATCTAGAAAGGAGGGAAAGGGAAAAAAATGTTGTTGGTAAGTGTGTGTCTTTTTGAAAATTAGGGTTTTGGGGAATGGAAGTTTTAGGGTTTGGTGGCAATGGCGGCAATTTACAGGACTAATCACAGTCTTCTAAGAGCACTAGTCAAACCCATGTTCTCTTCCCCGATTCCAATCCTTGGCCTGCGTTCTTTTCTAACATTTTACGTTCATTTTGTTGACCTTTAACCAACTTTTGAACCTACATGTACCCCTTTTACTAGTACTTATTACACTAAGTTAACTATGCTCGATACTTTAACTGTCCATTGAGAAATTCCTCGAAATTGTCTCGTGGTTTTTTCCGTTCATTCCGAAGGGTTTCAGAGTAAATTCGATGCTCTAATGAACTGATTTAGATGTTTAAGTTATTAGCTTCCGACTATTCGCGTGACTCGTTAAATCTTCTAAGCCACTCTTGAGTTATTTACCTCCCCATTTTTCAAACTCCCTTGAGTTCAACTCGTATGCTACGGTCCCAATCATCTAATACTAACTCGTCTTTCCGTACATTAAATAGCTTGCTAACTTGATATGCTTCTATCGACATTAGTAGTTAACAGTCATCATAATGTGGCGTCGACCTCGATTAGAAAAGTGGACCAACTTCGCGCAATAGAACACATTAATAATTGTCGGGATCGGATATCCGTCATTCGTTTCTTTGCCTCCGAACAATCAAAATCATTCGGAACGAGAAAGAAATCGGTGCAAAGAAAGAGAAAGGAGAGATGAATATCAAAAGAGATGAATAATTATTGGGACGAAGATGAATCACCAAAAGACGAAGCCAATAATGGAGATGAGAAAGAAATAGAAAGAAGAAAGTTGTGAATTTTTGAGAGACATGCATGGAGGGAATTGGAAAGGTTGCAGCTTCAAAAAAAGAATCCGTACACCTCTTCTTCTTGTTCAACATCCTCTTGGCCAACCCTCTTCTCCCCCACATTTACTTACACCAACACAAACAAACACCCTCCTCCTGCCAAGATTCCTCCCACCAAATAATTCTACCATTTTGAGCCCCGTCCTTCCCTCGCTCGTTTATTAAATGACCTATTCGGGTTGCTTCACTTGTCTTTATCATCAGCATGATTCTTACTGTTTTCTGTTAAACTAGTGAAGAATTGACATGCTCTATTTGACTGGATATTCCAGTAGCTGAAGTTTAGAGGAATAATTTGAGGAAGAAGGACTGATGTCTTGATTTTGCATCTTCTTATCATTGCTAGTAGCTCCAAACATTTATCTATTGCTAAATTACAATCAAACCGCTCCTGTCATGAGCCTGATTGTACTTTCTAAAATCATCAAAATTGATTTTTATTCTGCGTAATTGTTAAGTCATTATGGCTTTGACTCTTTTTTCTTGGTTGATTTCTTTCATGACACTGTAATGGTTGGATTCATTGAGGCGAATGTTGTGAGAAACATCAGTTGACGTAAACTTGCTATTAAAATAATCATCTCTTACAGGGATGAAGCTTGAGTAGTTGCCAATGGTTAAGGCTGATTGAGTTTGTGTGATGAGCACTTGATTAAGGTTTCATTTGAAGATGTTGGGTTCTTATTCCACGTGGAAATTCCGTGCTACTAAAATACAGTATGTTTTCCAAGAGCCTGATTAAGTGAAATATAACAGGTTTGAGAATCTTCACTCTGCAGAGATTTAAAATACATGCTATTCCCTTGCTATGTCATAAATTAAATATTGTTGGCTTCTGTTTGCTTAAGAAAATCCACGTGACAATTCAGAAATGAAGCATGGTGCGCAGCTAACTGATGCTTTAGTGGGCTCTGCTGGTGGCCATGGCAGCTCACATCATGCACTATTTTGAAAGAAAAATAATCAAATTCTTAAAAAATGGAAGACGGATAATTTCCATAGAAGCCATAATTAGAGGATTTGAGAAATTTCCTGAAGAAGAAGATGCATTGCTAATTGAGGAATGCCATCACAAACGCTGCATGGTACAATATTCCATGTCAGTAAGTTCTCTCAAATTCATTAGTAAATGGAGTGGCTATTTCTGTTGCGCACTTATCACTGAGATACTTGCGCACTTACCACTGAGATACTTTAATTAAAACTGTGTTACAATATTATTTTAGAAAAGAGAGGATAAGGTTTTGGCCAGGTCCTTGAGACAAAAATTGTGCTGGTGAAAAATATTGGCATTGGTGTCTTTCAAGTGTGAATAGATTGGTCATGAGTCATGCTAAGAGAAGCTGATGATAATATGAAATACTCTGTAAGTGGTGAGTGATGCATGATGATAACGTAAAAGACTCTGCAAGTGCAGCGCCAATTGATTTTCTGCCAGACAATTAATTGTAACTATAATATTATTTTATAATGCTATCCTTTTCTGCTAGACAAAAATTTTGTCACGATCCGAATGAGACCCGTGATAAAAAGGAGAAAGATCCGACTTAAAATAGAACGGATCTCACAACCCTTTTCTTTTCACTTGAATCCAATTTTATAAACAACGGAAGATAAAAAAAAGTATCTGTTAGGTTCAATTGAGACATTCAGATAGCATCCTTTAATGAAGTCCAACAAACTAAATTAAAACTTGACAACTACAGTACTAACTTTAAAGTTTCAAAATAAACTTGCTTGGAAAGATAAAATTAAAAGAAGTTCTAATTTCTTCAAAATTCACTCTTGAAGAAACTACTAATGATCGTCCTGAACACTCTCTAAAAAAAATTGTCAATTTGGGTGAGTTAACAACTCAGTTGATAATTAATTTTACCTTTAATAATTAATGAATTTAAAACAAAACTACGAAAAGAGCACACACGAGAATTTCATAAACAATTTCATAAATGAACAGAATTTCATATCAACAAACAAAATCGACACTCAGGCGGTCGCAAGCCAAAACACCATGATCAAGTTTAAGGATTCGAAACTCAAGGAGACAGTCTTCCACTCTCCTAATACCCATTTCAATTTTCAATAAACGATATGATCAAAATAAGCATGCTCGATTCTACATTTTAAACTTTAAACAACAATCTGAGAAAAACAACATTACAATTCATATCATATTAAAAGAAAAATATTAAATCTCAAACCTTAGAAACAATTGTATAATCTGCAAACTAATGATAACGTCTAAGAGTGTTGATATTCAGGTGCCTCAATAATTTTATTTAAATCTCGAAACCTAGTAAATAAGAAAATAATATTCAAATTTGTCTCGTTCAATCGATTAAAAAAAACAGCCCCTAATATCCAAAAATTTCAACTTTAAATTGCGATTCAAGTTTCAATCAATTGTAACAATTCTTATCATCTTTCTAACCAATTTAATCTTCGTTGAACTTTTCAAATAAATTCAGCAATTCACTAAAAAAATCAAATTCTTCATTTTATTCCTATCAAGTTTAATAAACATAATAACTAAGAAAGCACCACTATAAATCCTACTAATGCATAGTATAATCCTTTTCCTAATTACCAACATAATTCAGCCATTTTTCTTTGGATTTTAGCTTCGGTGCTAGGGTCAAAATTCAGATTTGCATCAACGTAATCCTTCCATTTCCTCTATACAATTTCTAAAATTTTATATATATTTTATTTCGAGAGTATACGAAAGTGATAGACTAATCAAAATCCATAAGTTTCTTACCAATTTTTTTTTAAGTATTTCCGATCAGATTAGGCATGAATTTTGTCACCACGATCGAGTTGGATTTTGGTTCTATCTTGGCATTTCTAATCTATCCAACTCAATTATTCCTTGTTTTTCTTAAAAAAAATCAACTACAAGCAACTTAAAGTTTCCAAAATCAACAATACATAAAATAGAGGAGTTAACTTTACTTTTCTTTTCGTTGCCGATAGATTGTAGGTTGTTTGCTGTTGAAGACCAAAGTGAACTAAATTTGCATAACACCAATGGTTAGAGGCAGCACCAACCTAAAATTGAGACCACAGAATCTAATTGATCTCTCTCTCTCGGCAGAATGGAACGAAAAGGAAGAGAGGGAAAAAAATAAATTTTTGAACGGGATGTAAACTTACAGAGGGCTGCGATTTTTATTGAGGGGTGTTGGAGCAGTCTTTCGCACGATCCTTGCAAAAAAATTTGGCCTCGATAAGTCGTGGTGAGTGATGGAAGAGAGAGAGAAGAAATGGATTTTCTCTTTTTCTGTGCAAACAACCCGTTAGGGTTTTTTTTTTTTTTAAAGGCCCATTTGTATGGGCTTTTACAGAACATGCAATAGAACTTTGCAGAACTTAACACAAACATGTAGCTGCTTGATTTCTTAAAAGTTTAGAATTGGGAGACAATTAAATAAAAAAAATGTCCTTTTGATATTATAAATATAAGAACAACGGATTCATCTTGGACTCCTATGACTATGACTGTAGAGCTTCACAAAGTGTTTAGAAAAAACAAATGATCTGAGTTTTCTCTCCATGGAAAACTGCTAAACAGGAAGAAAAAGAAAAGTACGTAGGAGGAGTATAGTGTCTTTCATTGAGGAGAGATGGGATGTTTTTTCTAACTTAAATTTCCTTGTATATCTCTGTCAGAAACTCAGCAAAAGCTATAGTTGGAATTGCACACCACGCCTCATTTATGAGGTTATCTTTGATGTAGCTTCAGTTGCTTTGGCTAGTTCCATAACTCTCTTCCCCAATGTGGATAGTATTTCTATGAATCTGGATTTTATAGGGATAAACTACAGGTTTGCCTTCTTTTACCAAAATATAAATGCTCCCCGATGGACGATTAATTGTAAGCTTTATATGAGGTTTTTTTCCAAGGATCTGGAAGTGGTATCATGGCCAAGACTTGAACTTGTAGAACCTGATGAGTATAGTGAATCTGGATGTGGATGTATCCTGATGTTCATGAAACATAAAAACATCTGCATATACCATTCATTATTTCTGAAAATTGAGTGTCTGATGGAACTGATGTGATTGACCGCCCATATATGATAAGAACATTTGCTGGCTACTTATGCTGCATGATCAAGGTTTTTGCTCATAATTGATTTAGATTTTATTATGAAGGCTTAGTAAATGAGCTAGTGATTGTTGTTAGGGTGTACCTGTGGTTGGTTATTTATTTTGGAACATATTAGACAACTCGGAGTGGGCGGACAGGTGTGGTCCAAAGTTTAGACTCATTGGTTTTGATTGCAGAAATGATCTTGCATGAAATCCACGCCCTTCCTACAATCTATTTTCTAAGATTAAAATATATGTCTTGCTTCGACAAATTGTAAGTAATCCTAAACACTTAAAAGGCGAGGTTGAGATGAATTTACTTGCTATACTTCTTATGAAGTCCTGCCATACATGTAGATTTTCTTATTTTCAAGTAGGATAAAGAGATGAGTCAGATTTAAACCTGAAATTTCTTGTTGTGATGTTCAACTCCTCTTAAGTTTAGTTTATGTCACCTCTCAACACTTTATTATTTAAACTTGATTATTGTCGACTTGACTTTCGACTAAAGATTTTGACAGGCAGAAAAATTGCTCGTGAAAACTGTTTTGATGCATGGAATGACCTTCGAAAAGCAGCGAAAAAATGACTCTTTTATCAACCATAAACGATGTGAATAATGGACTGGGCGACTGTTCAATTTTCCCCCTTCTCAATGTATTATATAATGCTAAGGGTAGGATTGGGCAACACTGGCTAAATTGCTTTGAAATTGAACTTAATTTCAGGAGCTGCAGGACCCATTGAGAAGTTCAGGTCTTGAGGTCTGTGTCTGATTGCTTATTTTGGCTGAATTCAGGTCCAAATGCTTGGGTGGCTATTCTTGAAAGGTCAGACCATGTATTTATCTGTAAACAGCTGCCTGAAATTATCAACAATTGAGCTTCTGTTTTCTTGAATTCTGCAAATTTGATGAAGTTTTATAATCTGACAGTCTTGCAAAGCTCATATGGTATTGTTTATTTAATGGTTCTTTCCACGCCGCCCGCTGTTGCTTTCAAGATGAAAATAATAGAACTTCTTTACGAAATCATTCCTGTTTTTGACAGCCAAATTACTCAGATCTATTCTCTGATTGCTAATTAGGCTAACTTGTATCTTTTAGGAGAGACTGGTAGTCCAAATTCTCATATTTATTGAACATACAAGGGCTAGCTTGTTTATCTCAAAATCTGAAATCTAGTCTACAAAGCGTCTTTATTATTTGTACAAAACTGTCTGTTTCTTTCTCCTTTGCAGTTAGTAAATAGATAGGCTGGTTGGTTCTAATTTTCAGAATTTTGAAGCCATATACCAGGAAGCTTTCAGCTCAAACAAGTGATAGTGGTCGTGCTGCCTTCAGTCAGTATCTTGAACTTCTCGTGTTACCCTTTTAGAGCTCTCCAAATTTTGCAACTTCAAGCTAGGGGTGGGCACAGCTCTTTCAGCTCAGTTTTAATTAAAAATAAAATCATAATCAAATGTTAATATGATTTTATTTTATATTTTAGAAAAAAAAATATTTTAATCAGATTTTAAGTAATTAAGCGAATTTATAATCAATTTTTAGATTAACATCGGATTTTATTAGGATTTGAGCTGAGTTTTACTTGATTTTAGAATTTTTTTACTTACGATCTGAGTTTCGGTTTCATGATTTTTTATTATTAAAGACCAGAATTAACCCATAAATCACATTTTTTAAAAAAATTATAATCAAAATCGGATTAAACCGATGATTTCAATTCAATTTAAGATCACGATCTTGTTTTGTTCACCCATGCGTCTCTTCTTGGCGCCTCTCCTTTTCACCAAAAAGCTTAGCATTGTACCCAAATACAATCTTAATCTGCCAACGTGGATTAGATCAATCTGTTTTCAGTTCGATTTGCGAAGTATTCCTTCGTCGATATAATATAAATATTCATCAACCATGAATGCCATGTCAATGTGAGATCATAGCATAATTAGAACTATAAACCTATGGCTGTGCTGCATTCATAATTCGAAATACCAGTTTTTAATTGTTTCTTTTGATTATATTTAACTAATTATATCTCTGAAACATGTATGATTAAACCACCATTAGAAGACCTCCACATGGTAGATATGTTTTGGATAAGCTATGATTGGCACAAGAACCAAGTCTACTTTGTTAATACAAAAATGGTCAGAAAAGAGGAAAAGTACAAATGAAGCTATCCAGGCAAGTCTTGTGATTAGCTGAAGCCCGATGTTTGCCATCCAATTAATAACTATTTATGTATAGTTTTTCAATTATTTGTTCATATTATTGAAAAATTCATTCGTATATATATATTTCATAAGTTCGTATATTCATTTTTACGTAATATTACTAAGTTTTATCTATTATTAAAGAGAAAAAAGAATTGAGATCTTCCTCGTTAAAATCTCTCTTTCTTCCAACAATTAAGCGTTCTTATTCGAAAATTCAAGAATTTTAACGTTAAATCGTGTGATGAACAATATAAATCAAGAACTTAATATTTTCGTTCGAGCTAACTTCATTATTTAAGCCCCGTTTGATTTTTCAAGATAATGTAAACCTCAGGTCTTTAGATCATTAAAGTTGCAGGCAAGGCTTAAGAACTGGAATAACTTGGTCAAGTTGGTTTGACTTTTACCTGGCTTATATATGTAATGTTTCTTCGTTTGCAACTCCAACCACCGTGATTTAAGACAGAATGGGCAAACGTGAAAGCTTTTTGGTCATTCTCGTCTGCATTTATTTCCAAATTCTCGCATTAGTTTCGTGTGCTCAGGCATCAGAAGCAACGTTTCCAAGATCCCAGGATTGGGACAGAATAGCTCATCTTCCTGGGCAACCCTCGAATCCAAAGATCTCCCACTTTTCAGGGTTTGTGAGTGTAAATGAAGAGCATGGGAGGGCTCTTTTCTACTGGTTCTTTGAAGCTCAATCTGACCCTTCTACCAAGCCTCTTCTTCTCTGGCTCAATGGAGGTTCTTTCCAGCTTCCATCTCGTCTGAACTTTTTGTCTTGTCTCTAAGTTTTACTATGCAAATACTCGAGTTCGAGATTATAAGTTTTTGGGTTAAGAATTGCTTTAAATGTTCATAACTAAGTAAAAATTTGAGTTTTTTTCTTGGATGTGAAATGAGTTTCGTCTGACCGGACTGCATCTTCCTAAAGGTCCTGGTTGTTCCTCCATTGGGTACGGTGCAGCTGTGGAATTGGGTCCGTTCAGAGTTCTTAAAAATGGAAATCTTTCTTTCAACGAGTTTGCTTGGAACAAAGGTCTGCGTTCTCTCTCTCTCTCTCTCTCTCTCTCTCTCTCTCTCATCTCTCATCTAAACTTGCTCACTGCAGAAGCTAATCTGCTTTTCTTGGAGTCACCGGTGGGAGTGGGATTCTCTTACACAAACACATCGTCAGATCTTGACATTTTAGACGATTCTTTCGTTGGTAATTGTACTTATGCATAACCAGTTTATTTCACTAATTTCTCCATCTATTGATTTCTTTTTTTAAATAAATAATTTTCTAACTTAGCCGAGGATACCTACAATTTCTTGTCGAGTTGGCTGCAAAAATTTCCCCAGTTTCAAAACCGCCCCTTCTTCATCTCAGGCGAGAGCTACGCTGGTAAGATATATTTCTACAGTTGCAAACTCCATGAATGTCAGAATGACCTGAAATAAAAAAGAATTTTTTTATGGCTATCACATAATAGTCTCAAATTTCTAACGAATAAGGTTATTTGAAGTGCATAATTAATAATTAAAATCTCATAAAAAATAAAACCGTGTGAGTTAAAATGAATATAACATATTACCTCGATGAGTTCTTACATTTAGGCTCATCTCTAAGCTCCTTTTGGCTCGATTATCTCGTTCGTCGCATTTACGTGCATGTATTGTTTTTTTTTTTCCTAATTAAAAATGTATTTTTTACGCAGGCCATTATGTCCCTCAACTTGCGGAGATTATATACGATCGCAACAAGGAGAGATCTCGATTCCCATTCATTAATCTCAAAGGATTCATAGTATGCTAATAAAAACATTTAGATCATTGTACCATTTAAAAAATTTGTTCAACTACCATGTCTTATGAACTAATGAAAACAATGTAGCTAGGAAATCCGATAACCAACGACTACTTGGACATAAAGGGTTTGGTGGAATACGCATGGAGCCATGCAGTTATTTCCGATCTTGCTTATCGAAACATCAAACTCGTATGCGATTTCAGCTCCTCTAATTGGAGCTTCAACTGCAACAAAGAGATGACATTGCTTTTCAAATCGTATTCTGAGATCGATATCTACAATATATATGCTCCTAGTTGTATCACGAATGCCACCAGTTCATCGTCACTCGATGAGGTAATTAACAATTTTTATAAATTATTATAATAAAAATCATGTATTTAACATGATATTGTCTGCTTCTAACTTAATCTCGCACGAGTTTGTTATCTTTTTACTCCAAAATAGGTTGTAGTAATATGTTTAGAAGATATTGGATTGCTCTTCTAAATCATACCATGTCAATGAAATGTAAAATCTTTTTGTGTGGGATTGGCCTTTGACATGATATTTTGATCTTGAGTTATTTTCGCTCTCACGAGACGAATCATCACAAATATAGTATATTTCTTCTTATATGACTTCATTTTATCATAGAGGGCTTACAATATTTGTCGCATCGATCTATCACTATGATCATATAATATAGATATCAGCTTAATATTGTAGAAATGTTCTCTTTCAAACATTACTTCACAATTCTTAAATGAGCACTAATTTATAGTCTTTTTATCGATGACCAGGCTATGGATGATATCAGGTCGATGAATATAAGACTATTTGGTGGCTACGACCCATGTTATTCAAAGTATACCGAAGAGTATTTCAATAGAATGGACGTTCGAGAAGCCATGCATGCAAACATCGGAGGAGTGATTGGTTCGAACCACAAATGGCAGACGTGCAAGTAAGTAACTTCATAGACCCCACTAGTCTTGTTTTAGATAAATAATTGGAAAGATTATGACTTCAAGAGAAAATATGTGATCCAAGGCATGGTTAGATTGATTTTGCATAAATATTTCATCATAGAAAGCAAAAATAACCATTACGGAGTTTGTTCGAACTTCTGTTACGATATTTTCGATTTTAGATCGGAGATTGTAGTTCTAGTAAGTATAGAGATGAACTCTACTCACGGATTATTAAATTACAATTGGCCCAAATGACGTAGAATTGTGCAGTTCAAGTAATAAAAACCAGTCCTTAACAATCAAACGAATATGGATTCACTTTTGTTAGCACATAGCGAATTTCCTTCAACTTTTCCAACTATGAAAGTAGAATTTAGATTGAATTTATAGTGCTGGTATAGTTAAATGCAATCTTCTCTTAAGAGTTCTAACACGTAGTGTGCGTAATTTGGCCAGTAATACCCTCTTGAGGAAGTACATTTATGATGTCTTTTCGGTCTTACCCGTTTACACAAAGCTCGTACAAGGTGGCCTTAAGATTTGGATTTACAGGTATAGTTTTCTTCATCCCGTCCTTCTTTTTCTAATTTTTCTAGCTTTTGGATATCATTTTAGAATTTTCAACTTAAAAACAAATCCAAATAAAGAGAGAATTTGATATTCGCTAATTATTCAATCATTTTTTCTTTGAATAATAATGTTACTGATGGTTTAAGATTAATGTCTGATACAAACTCAAGTTATAAAGTGGGATTTATTGCATGTGGGCTAGACAATTCAACAGATTCGTTTCCGATAAGGGTTCTTACAAAAAAAAAGATCATAAAATAATAGATTTTAAGGGTCAGACGAGGACGAACACGGGTCTGACAAAGTCGAAAAAGAAATGAAAACTGAAGTGGAATGGTCGTATTTTCTGAGCAGTGGAGATGCAGATGGCAGAGTGCCTGTCATCGGGTCACGTTATTGCATAGACAGTCTTGCCCTACCACTCATTTCTCCCTGGCGTTCTTGGTTTCACGACCACCAGGTTCCCTCTCTCTCTCTCTCTTATCCTCTTCTTTCTCTCGTATATTTGGATCAGTTTTTGTCTTTTTAGCCGTTAGTATTATGCCACTCTTCAATAATTCGAAGAATGGGTGTCGTAAGTAATGTCTTTTATTTGTTTATTTGGAGATGTGGTGATTGATCCTTGCTTAGGGTTTGTTGGGTTGGGAGTCCTCTAAGTATAGCATGATATTTTGAGATTAAAATGAGTAGACTTGCGTGAATTATATCCAAAATGAAAAATATTATGTTGTTTTGAGTTTGAGATGATTTAGGTATTAGGGTTCATGATTTAGGGGTTAGTACACGACATCCACAGTAAAAAGTTATTCTAAAGGTAAAGGAACGTATAAATTTGACAAGTTCATACTTTCAAATTATACATGCAGTGCATTATACATGCTATGGTTTTTAAAAACCTTTCTTTATCAGCAACAAATTAGGATCATAATATCTTCTTCTTTGAATTTTCTAAGCCAAATTAGTATCATTAATTATTCTTCTAAATGCGAAAATGCATGCAGGTTGGAGGGAGAATAGTGGAGTATGAAGGGCTAACGTTTGTGACAGTGAGAGGAGCAGGTCATTTGGTGCCTCTGAACAAACCTAGTGAGGCTCTCTTTCTCCTCCACTCTTTCCTAACAGGCTCTTCTCTTCCTTCTACTCGCTATTAACATTTTATCTTATTTTAACCTAAGATTTCTTTGAACGGTAACCTTCCAAAACTCCACCTGTTTTTGTGTCTGAATTTGTTCAAAAGTGATGAAGTTCGCGAGGAATATATATATAGAGAGAGAAGGAAAAAGATATCTAACCCCATATTGAAATAAATAATGAAGCTTACGGTGATTCATCTCGACTTGTTATTGTATAAGGTTGAGTTTCACCCGATTTTAACTGTAGTACTAGGCCGCTCGCCAATGGCAGGGCTCGTTGGCTCTACACTCAAATCTTATGTGATACATGTATTTATTGAAATTTAGTAATGTTACGTTTATTTTATTTAAATCTTTGATGTATCAAACAAATACAATTAAGTAAAATTAATTTATATCTATTTATTTATTTTAATAATTGCATCAATCATCGTTTCACGTGCCCACAGATATTTTAAAAGAAAAACTCAAAATAGTAGGCTCCTGACAAAGCCAAGTATCGACTCAACTCTTTGAACTCTTAAGATCGACGCTACCCTTTTAAAAAAAAAGTAGAGAGAGAAATCATTCACAAGTGCGGGCAAAAATGTTGGAAAATACAAAGGTTCTATTCAACGTGACAAAACACGTGAAAGCATTAGCGAATAGGATAGGATGAAGATGAGTAGAAAAATAGAAACCCTAATTCGTACGGCATCCCTTTAAATATTGTTCGTATTTTCCATGACGAGATCACGAATGATTCTGTGTTTTTTTTTGTTTTTTAATGCGGGATCTCCCACAATTTTATACTTATTTTTATGAGTCGTGAAGACCATGAACACATCCCAAATAGGCACGTGCCTAATAATAACAATATCGATGTTCCACTATGTATTAATATGATACTGCTTCATGTCTTGTTCCACCACGAGGGTTGCTGCTTTATGTCATGTTTTGGCTCCCCAAGTCTAAGTCTAGAACTCATTGCTGTCGTAGTTGTGATCTGCCACAAAACAAAGGTAACGGTAGGGAAAAATCAAAATATCGTAGAAACGTAGAAAGTACTGATCATGATAATTTTCAGAAAGACACTCTTGACAGTCTCCTAGATAGAATTGCATTTCTAAGTAAGTTCCTAAGAAAGACTAAATGGTCACAAACAGACACACTTAAATACTAGTCTCCTAGACAGAACTTACATGCACATTACAATTACACCACTAACCATGCAGTATAAAAATAGTAGCAGATGCAATCCGAATATATAACAGCTGAGAAGAAAGAGAAAAATAAACACCGAGAATTTTACATGGAAACTCAAATTGGGAAAAAACCAAGGGGACAAAGTCCAGAAAGATCTCACTATGAAAAATAGGAATTTTACAATATTTTCTAGAATCGAATATTCTAGAAATATTCAGTAAGAGAAATTAATCACTCTTAGAACTCATAATGTGCACAAAGCACCACACCGATTTTTCTCTCACGCTCTTTCTTTTCTCTCCCACAGAAATTTCCACTATTCTCTCCAAGAGAATTTTTTTTTTCTCTAATGATTCTCGCTGGGATGATTTTTCCACTCCCCTCAATCCTCCATTCACATGAGGGACCCATCAGTAACTAGTTTTTATCTTTAGGGTTTAGTATTTCAAATAAAATATTTAGCAAGTTAGTAATTCTTGAAAATGATTTCATAATCATAGGAGGCGACCATTAAGTGTTATGGGTTCTATCTCGTCAAGGATTAAGAAAGTCGTCCTAGCGCATAATGTTGTATTATTCTGAATATTTTTTATGATGGTTAATTTTAGAATTATCTTCTTATCCTATTTTCTTATTTGACTTATTGTGTCGACTCATAATTAATGTATTAAATATAATAAATATTTATTTATATTTTAAATAATTATAATTTCATATGTCAACATGTACAACAATAAACTAACCTAGCATTACTCCAATAATTTTTTAAAACAGACCAATGAATCTTAGTACTAAATTTCATGTTTATGATCGAAACAGGAGTGGTAGAATTTGGAGTTAGCTTAAAATCTATTGTGTAATGTAAGAACGAAAACGGTAATTATATAATATTTATTTTTATTTTTTTTCAAGGGATAAGTGATTGTGTATTTTTATCTATATGGTTTGCACCTTGGCAATATTTCATTCAATTTATTATAAGCATATAGATAAAGCAATCAGCTTTAAGTTAGAATATTATTTCGTGTTATTTTTTAAAAACATTAAATGTATGATGCCTTCAATTTTACTCTAATTCTCGACCTAAATTTATTTTTCTAAGCACATAAACTCTGCATCCGAAACTCAAATTCATTTATTTCTATGCATATATAATAATGTTATTTAATTATTTTTCTTCCTAGCCAACAATCTCGACTCATCCTACTCATCACTTCATGCGTAGCATTGACTTTTATAAAGGGAAAAGGTTCAAAATAATAATTTTGATAATATTATTGACACAAAAAATTAAACTTTTAATTCGAACGTTGACCGTGTTATCTTACTAGGAATAATGTTATGTTTCTTCACTTGTTATATTTTAAAAACTTGAGACATGTCAAATAATGTTCGATGAAATTATTCGTATAAATGATTAATATAATAGATTATTTGCACAATAATTACACATTTATCTTTATTTGATACGTTAGGATTTCTGTAAGATAATAAAATAAAATAGTAAATTAATAGAATAATTCTACTAAATGCATGTTACTTTAGGTAAGATAAGGGGGTAAATCTAAAATTTAGAATTAAGAAAAAGTAAATGTAGAAAAAAATAAAAGGAATACTGCAAACCATTGCATTGTACTAGAGATCTGTTGGGTTATATTCGTATTTGCCTTTTTTAATATGGTGGTTGGGGAAACTGATTTCTTATTTTAATATTATAATTCATATTATTTATTGTACGAATCGTGTCAAAAGATAATATTAGAAATTGTTTACATCTATTTGGACTAAATTTCAAACTTTTGGTCGTTAGGCTTCCTCGAAATGCATTGCACTAAAACGGAAAAAATGACATTATAAATCATCAATTTTGATATGTCAAGAGAAATAAAATGGAGGATTTCTGATAATATGAGTCAAGATTCTCATACCAGTGCTTTTTTTATCTTTAAATGACATATCACAATCTTTTTTATTTTAATACTTCAGTATCTGACGTGTCATTTGTAAGGATTCTTCTTGTGAAAACGAAGATGACTAAATATTCTATAGATTGTGAGGTTCTAGCACATATCAAACTGGGTATCACAATTTCATTTTGTTCGGGAATATAAAAGTTATGTTATTTATAAATAGAGTTTGTCTATTTACCCAACGCATTTTGAGTTATAAATTCGAAAACAATCATGTAAATTTCTATCCTAATGCGTCATCTTCCTTGGTCACATTTCTCATCGAACCTTAGCTTTGATATCATGCAAAATATCACTAGTTTTGTTAAACACACTATTGTCACAATTACTCTTAAAAGTATCACTACAATTTCTCGAGATGAAAGAACGAAACAAACAATTGCGATAAATTTTCTTATTTTGAAATTTACACTGCTTTTCCAATTCGACTGCAAGCATAAAGGAGACATGTTACAGGTCGATATGCCTAAAATGCAAAAATCATTCTCGTTCTAAACAAAAAAAAACATATAATATTGTGTCTGCCGATGGCACCAAAAATGATACAAAATACAGTCATAGTTGTGACTAAATAAACCAAAGTCTAAAACCAAAAACGTGATGCCTAGTCACTAGTGCTTACTTGTTTCACTTGCCATCTTGCCTATTTTCCGAGATCCTAATAAAAGGTCGAGGTATAAAGCTTGTAAATGAATGCTAATTACAAGTCACCAAACGTCTAAGTGGTACTCTAAACCTAATATCTCGTCACATATTTCTAGAAAACTTGTGAGTGAAAGTAAATACAAGACACGAGTCCTCAGTTATTCTAACACGTTCGAGTGATATTTGTCAACTATTTATTAGAGAATTATCACTCGCCTTCAAATCACAGGTTTATGAATGTTCGATGATCGACTAGACACCCAAAGCTTGCTTTTCACTTTTTTTTATAGCCTGCAAAATATTATCATCCTTGCCTTATTGTATATGCTTTTATAGCTATGAAGTGTGATGTAATGCAGTTTAAACTAAGTCGAGCATAAATCATAAATTGAGCGAAGAATTTGTCATTTAGGGGCTAAAGTCTCAAAGCCGCAACGCTTCTGACTCATTTCTACAGTACTAAAAAATGAATCTTTTCTATTTCGAAACTACGTCTCATTATTTATGGAGGATCTTGTCGTCTGCACAACAGTTTTAGTTCTGTTCTATCATAATTAGCTACCTCTAACTCATCTCAAAGTATCAAATTCAGTTAGTCTTTTTAATTAAGCATTATTTATTTCAATGTTTAGTAAATAAAAGCAAAATGACCCTTTTGTTACAATTTACCAATTTGGAAAAAGATAGTCAAAACCCTAATAATAGATATAGGAAATATGTGAAGTAGCTCGCCATCGGCCATGGTGCCGTGTTTCATGCCATTCTACCACGTGATTTTAAATCTTAATTGCGATGGTTG
Source organism: Begonia fuchsioides (assembly GCA_003255005.1). Lineage (NCBI taxonomy): Eukaryota > Viridiplantae > Streptophyta > Magnoliopsida > Cucurbitales > Begoniaceae > Begonia > Begonia fuchsioides. The sequence continues at coordinate 153,406 of QAOC01011125.1, read as the reverse complement.
TCTGAGTGATGTCGGCCAAACATTATCTCTTCCACTCTAATTTTTTCATGTAATTTATTATTTATTTCACTCTTTTATTTATCTTTTTTAATCGAATTTTAAATAATGTTAGTTCTGATACCACCTCTTTTATAGCAGTAATAATAACTGGCAGCCCCTCGTGCGAGTCTGTCTTTTAATATCGAATTTTAATAATATTTGCTATAAAATAATAAGTGGCAGCCCCTTCATATCTGCATCCAACTACACACTCAAAAATAAAATTTAATGGCGTAGATTATATCTGTCTGAGCATGGACAACGCTATCCCTGCATATGTTCTTTCCTTTTTTAGCTAAAAAACTTTCCATATAAGTTCGAGATACTTACCAAGTAAAATATTGTAATGTGTCCTTATGTGTCCGTAATAGTTTCTTTGTAAGTCTCTATATTTAATATAGTTGCTTATATTTTGTCTCGTCAATACAAGCTAGGAAGCTACTACTAAACTTCACGATCGATGCTGGACAGACACCCACAATGCTGACGGGGTCGTCAAATATATGGCAAATAGAGATGGAATGTTTCGTTAAATTCCACGTTAGTTTCGAATGAGCACATGCATATATGGTTCTTAAATTCTGGAACCAGACTCTCGGAAATGGGGCCCTAGAAACCAATCTTAATTGAACCAGGATTTATAGCTCGATTCTAGTTTGATTTCGAATTTCATGAATAAAAAAATCTTTGTATCAAATTTGATTTAGGTTTTTAGATGTTGGTTTGGTCTTTGGTTTGGGCTAGAAGCTAAATTCAAAATAGTAGTCGATTTAGTTTTGGTCGATTTTATTGATCGGAGTGCGGTTTAATCCACCATCATCTGCGATTTTTGAAAAAATTGGAATTGAAATTGATTCTAATTCTTTCCAAAACAGCGGGTCCGAGTGGGATTTGCCCACCCTCGATGTCAATATTCTATGTATATATGATTGTTTTGTCCCCAATTTCGTATTCAATTTGTACGAATAGTCTATGTATTTCCTCTAGAATCAATATATTTACTCAACATTTAGTGTGGTCTTTCTATATGTACTTGCATGAATTGATTTTCTTTTAGTTTTATACTTAATTAAGGCAACTAGTTTTATATATCCTCTAGAATCAAGAAAAGGACAACTCTTCGATTCATAACAGCAACAAATCAAGCACAAGCTTGGTTAGACATATCATAAATAGGCGAATAATAGGACGACGCGTATGGAGCTATTGTGTTATATAGTCTTCGTTTGCGCCATTAAAGACAAGTGGGGAAAACTCGAACTCAAATCATTGGCTTCCATTTTCCACGAATAAAAACCCTAACAACTGAACAAATTGGAAGATTCAAACCTAATCTTTTGCCCACGTTTTGTTCTTCATTGATGATAAGTCAGATTATATTAGTAATAAAACCTCATAATTATCATCTTTTTGCCTGAATTTTTCAAGTATTAATATATATATGAGTTTATGTTGGGTTTGGTCTTGAATTTCTAATTTTTTTCAAGGCTATAAGCACGTTTGGCAGCGTATGAATGGTCCTCCCTCCCCTCTTAATTGGTTTCCAGTCAGATTGAAACCTTCAAACCTCTAAACAATTTCAAAATGGTTGATCTAACCTTGATATTAAATCAAGAAATTATTAGGGTTTAATTTATGCAGATGGGAATCGAGAAAGCAAGTTCATCACGGCGCCTAACCCTTTTTTTTGTTTTTTGTTTGTTTGTTTTTTCTTTCGAATTATCTCTCCTTCCCCACCCCCTCCCCCCCAGTTTCAGTATAAATACGGTTGTCCCTCTCAAAACTTAACACCAACCTCACTCTATCATCTTTCTCTCTCTCTCTCTCTCTCTCTCTCTCTCTCTCTCTCTCTCTCTCTCTCTCTATTTCTCTCTCTAGACTCTCTTTTCAATGAATTGCTTACAGAGTTGGCCGGAGCCGGTGGTTCGAGTGCAGTCCCTAGCGCAGAGCGGAATAACCACCGTCCCTGACCGCTACATCAAAGCCCCTACTCTCCGGTCAATCTATTCCTCCGGAAACAATGAAAGATACAGCAACATTCCAGTCATAGACCTCCAGAATCTCGTCGGCGACGATCGGGCTCTTCGGGTTTCGACTATGAAGAGCGTTATGCTGGCTTGCCGAGAGTGGGGGTTCTTTCAGGTCGTCAACCATGGCGTTAGCCCTGATCTTATGAAGGCGGCGAGACAGACATGGAGAGATTTTTTCGAGCTACCATTGGAGACGAAGCAGCAGTATTCTAACTCCCCGACAACGTATGAAGGGTATGGAAGTAGGCTGGGAGTTGAAAAGGATGCGATTTTGGATTGGAGTGATTATTTCTTCCTCCATTACTTGCCATTTTCGGTGAGAAACTCAGCTAATTGGCCGGTTCTTCCACCCTCTTGCAGGTAGTCTTCTTTAGAAACCTTAGAACATCAATAGCACAGCTCATTTCTGATATTATCTTCTCTTAAAATACATACCTTTCTGTGTTTTTTCATTCGTGTTTGTGTTTATTCGTGAATAGTTCGAGTCTTTTTTAATGATTGTTACGAGAAAACGAGGCAGGATATGATCCTCAATTATGACACTAAAAAAAGAAGGTTCATTCGAGATCGAATCCATTATTATAATGGGTGTACAATAACCATGCACTTGGAGCGGGATAATATAATCTGTTTATTATTATTTTTATTAAATTATTAATAGATTTCTCTGCTGAAGATATGAAAAATGGCGACTGTGAGCAGGAAAGTGATTGCAGAATACGGGGAAGAGGTGGTCAAACTGTGTGGAATATTGCTGAAGATATTATCCACTAACCTTGGCCTAAAAGAGAACCATCTTCAAAACGCATTTGGAGGAGAAAATATAGGAGCATGCTTGAGAGTGAACTTCTACCCGAAATGCCCCCAACCGGATCTCACCCTCGGACTCTCTTCTCACTCCGATCCCGGCGGCATGACTCTCCTGTTGCCGGACGAAGACGTTGCCGGACTTCAAGTCCGCAAAGGGGCCGACTGGGTCACTGTAAAACCCGTTCCAAATGCCTTCATTGTCAACATCGGCGATCAACTTCAGGTCTCTCTCTCTCTCTCTCTCGGTCTCCTATGATCCATCATATTATCATAAGTTGATTTGTTTTTCGTGTGTTTTAGGTGTTGAGCAACGCAATTTACAAGAGCGTCGAGCATCGAGTGATCGTGAACTCAGCCAAAGATAGAGTTTCTCTGGCCTTCTTCTACAATCCAAAGAGCGATTTACTGATTGAACCAAGCAAAGAGCTAGTGACAGAAGAACGGCCAGCCCTTTATGCTCCGATGACGTTTGACGAATATAGGCTTTACATAAGGATGAAGGGTCTGCATGGAAAAGCTCAAGTGGAGTCTCTAAAATCTCCAAGATAATTGTGGGCGTAGAATGACTCGAAAATACCAGAAAGAAACCCTGAAAAAAGTACAGAATTCTAGCACTAAATCGCCCAACGTAGCGTAATTGCTCTGTCTCTATCCTTTCAGGAAATAAAACGAGTCATTTGATCTGACACTGCATGTGATGTTAATGCTCTGAGTGATTTCTCCGACCAGTTCATCAATCCAAACCATAATTGCAGAGTATATATTTATTAAAAGTCTTCGCGAACACTTTGAACTTAACAATCACCGAGAAAAGCACTTTAGAGTCCGATGAAAAATGAGGGTTTCTCCAAGCCACACATCCGACCGCAATCGCCGAGAAAAACCATCCAACATAAACCTCAAAAAACACATGGTGGGGCGAGAAACAAAAGGAAAAAGCATATGGTTGGTGGATCCAAAGTTTGAGCAAGAGAGTGCGAAAGTGATTGAGAGGGAGTAGGAGAGCTACCAAAAAAAGAAACGTCATTTTAACATCTAAATATTCATTAAGTTTGAATTATTTACTGCCAATAAAATATTTCGGTAAGACTTACTGCAAATATTACTGAAATTCAAGCCGTTCATTGGTGTTTATCATAAAAAATACATCAAACCAAATCTCTCCTATCGAGTAATTATTATACTCATCATGCAAATGAAACCACAAAAAAATCTAACAACCGACATTGAATTCCTAAAAATACTATTTACGGAAACTTTATGGTGATTGGGAGTGTTTATCTCGTATTAGTAGAAGTACATAATCTATCTCCTATCGCTGTAGTAAAATTTGTACTTTATATAAGTGAAGTATTTTAAACTAACACGTTTTGTACTATGAGCTCAAGAACATTTTCGTGAAAAATCCAATCCAATATTGAAAGAAATAAGGGTATGAAAATGCTGAAAAAATAGGAAAATAAATAGTGGTGGCGGTCAAAACCAGGGTATGTAGGACGACCAACAAGTCACTCATTTGCCCAACTTGAAAATATACAGTAAAGAACAGATATGGAACCCACGATTTCTGACTGCAGACAAAAAGCTAGCTTTCACACCTTTCCAACCCAAATATACAATCTTTTTCAAAGGGTTGAAAGTTCTCCCACTGCCACTTGAGTGGGATCCTTAATTTAACCCCATAACATTCACGTTTCCAATTTCCCAGAGGGGAAGAGAGAGAGAGAGAGAGAGAACAAATTGAGCACACCCCAATTGACAAAAGTTCGAGGATGTCGACCAAGTAGTTCGAATACATTATTGGCTTAATCTCACAAGTGGTAGTGGGTTGAAATCCACTTTTTATCCTAGGATCTGACTCGTTTGCTTGCAGTTCCATTTGCCAAAGAATATTATGGGCTGCTGCCTCGATAAAAAGAATCCGGAGATAACATCGAGATCGTGATATTTAACACGAGAAATTCACTATGCTCGAATCAAAATAAACCCAATGATTTGCATGTGTGACTAGATGTAAACTTCAAAACTTGTGCAGAAGAACAAATACGGCTCATACATGCACTCTCGAATGACATCAAATAGAATTCGAATCATCAAATTCTAACAATTTTTTCATCTGTTACAAAACCCATATGACTGAATTCATCGATTGATATCAATCAAGTTCAAATAACGTTCGAATTTGGGTACAAAAAGAAACTTGAACGTCATAGTTGATATAATATTTTGAATATTAAATTCAACCTCAACAAAAGGGTATCATTTTTCTATGTGACATTGGTGAGAAATGTACACATTAATTAAACTATCGTAAATAATGGGGCACAATGCCAGTTGGGCCTAAGCTCGTGCTGGGATGGACAGGGGCGAACTGACCCGTCAAACTGATCGATCTAGTTCAGTTTGGGTCTATTCAATTTCGGCTATTTTTAAGATATGGACAATATTTCTATTTTGAAATTCGAGTTGTCGGATTTAAAGTCAACTAAAAAACAAAACCCAAACCGATAACTCAATCATTGAATATTAAAAAATACAATAATTTATTTTCATTTATCATTTTAATTTATTAAGACAAATGTAATGTTATTTTAAATAACTAAAAAAAACAGAACTGGACTCCCGGCCCTTCACATCTCCGGCAATTGCGATTCGGCAATGACTAGGTTTACAGTTACGTTTTCGTAACCGCAAACCAATAGGTTCGGTCCAAATTTGGTCCAGGTCCACTCCAAAATTGATCCGAACCAAATCTAGGCCAATCTTGGTAAAAACCACGATACTTGATCTAAAATAACAGGCATGGCATCTCTTTAACAGAGCCTAACATCCATTGGTATAAAACAAGTCCTTGAAACTATCTACTCTTATCAAGCTATCCATTCTAATCAGAACCAACATAAAAAAACACAAGCATTCTTCTTTCGAAGATTAAATAACCAAAAACCAACGTTCTTGAACTACGACAAGGTATCACCGGTCTAAACTAAACTTCGTTTTCAATTTATTAAAATTATGTACTATATAATCTCTATCACAAGGACAGTTAAGTGCAGCCCCAAGGAAAACATAGATCACAGAGCAAGTTCAAGATTTTTTAAGTAATCTTACTACACTAACGGTCAGTTTTTTTCAAATCCCTTTGAATTTTCACTGTCTAACCTTCAAGGTGCAAGATGGGCACTTGTACTGCTTTATATTCTCAGCCTTAGCAGGTGTTATCTTTACACACTTGCCATGGAACCACCTTTCGCAAATGTCGCAGCCGATCCAAAACTCATCTGCGTTGTAGTTTCCGCCACAGCTCCCACAGAGGGTTTCATTCAGTTCGTCTTCTTCTTCTTCTTCGTCATTTTCTTCGTCAACTTTGGGGTTGCTTTTTACTTGACCATCATTTGATCTCTGCAGAAAGGCAATGATTTATTGGAATGCATACAAGTGAAAACAATCCACCAGTAGAATAATGATGCAAAGTGAATGCTGGCATCTCCGATAACAAAGATTAAAAGATGAATACAATAGAAAAGAAGACTTTGACCGAAACCATGAGCTAGAGCTCGGAAAGACACCACTCTGCTAGAGAGGAAATAGTCATTCTCATATTCAATATTCAAAATAAGAAAATACAATCCGAAATGACCTCTATTTATGGAAAAAAGTAAACTAATTATAATACCTAAAATTTCTTTAGTTATAATACTAATATCAATTAAAACCCTAAAATAGAATGCATCAAATACTAAGAAAAAAATCCCAGATTATAATATGGCTCAAACGAGCCTCGTAAACTGATACAGTTTTGCCCAACATGACAACGTAGATGGCAGAACACGATTTGAAGAAAGGACTCAATAGGGAGATCTAACATATAATCTGACTGTCTTGAATCGTAGAAAAAATCGGCATAATGATCAACATCTGAACGAATGTATTAAACAGATGTACTCCTTTGCTAGAAAATTTTTGGTTATCATCAAATAACAACAATTTGTATTTTATATATTTATTGTACCTTTGTAGTTGATCGAGATTTGCTTCCACTGTCCACACTGGGGTTATCTTTGACAGGGTTTTTCTCCGTCACAACTTCGAAGACAGTCGGTAAATCATTGATCAAGCTAAACAGACGCTTCCTGACAAATGAAGCAGTACGGAAATTGAGATAAATAACAAACATCAAAGAGAAGTATATTCCAAAAGATCTATCCTCCTATGGGTGACTAACAATTATAGTCTTCCTATTACCACAAAAAACAGAACAAAAGCCCATCCCTATGCAGCTCTTCATTACTGAGATTGGCATTACAAAATATTCATTGAGAATAAAAAAAAGAAGAGCGTTGAAATAATTAAATAGATAAAATACGAGGTGCCCTTGCTATCTATTGAACTAGAGGTAAACTAAAGTTGTAATTTAGAAGACAGTCCCGATGTATAAAACTGCAACTGCAAGACATCATTTTTCTCATATTCAAAGAAAAGCATACCAGCTTTAGATTGAGGTCACAATCGATAATTCAACAAATATCCGACAATGAACTGGCTACTATTGTCGTGAAGAAGAAATCTACCAGTTTAATCTTATATATGCAAGGAAACATCAATCTAGATCCAAGTAAAATTAAATTAAACTTTGGAAGGAGATGTTACCATCCCAATATAATTGTATTTTCTAACAAAACAAAGCTTTTTCAAGTGTGTACGAAATGCATGATCCGTATACTGTCTGAAATGGTCCAAGATACAAAAACAAAATGGTAATTGACCTTTCATTCTGATTAAGACGGACACCGAGATAGAACGCAACAGAAAGCAACCATGAATCACTGTGCACAGCAACTAACGAAATCCAGTCTTTGCGATTCATCCCATCTCTAGCAAAGTTTATTCCAAGCACTGGCTCTGGAAGCTCCGGTGGAACTTCTTCGGCAGGCAAAGTCACTTCCCAGGCTTCATTTGGGTGTCCATAAAGCAACAAGTTTTCTTCTTCTGAAGCAACCAAGCCAAACTAATTTTGATCAGCATAGCTTTCACAATGTATTCCTATGAGCTGCATATAATGTTTAGGCGACATTCCAAAACAAATATAGAAGCAAAACTCAATCAAGCAATTCATTCAGAAACATATCCAGGAATCGAAAACAAACACCATGTTTTGGAGAACATGCGAGTCATCGTAGCTTGAACGGTTTAAATCAAATTCTAGCGAAGCATCAAGGAAGAAACAACTTCAAAGCTTGAATCTTCCCGAACGAGAAATCATCGCGCATGATCCTAATTTAGTCTAATCTTTTTAGAAATAAAAGGAATCAACTTTCAGTAAGAGGTTACCTGGATCACAGAGATTATAGAATTCATCCACATCTGAAAAAAAAACCCACAAAGACTAGATCAGCAGGGTTGCAAGCCATAAAGGGCCATAGAAATTTAACAGAAGTAGATTAAAATACCACGAGTCAAAGCGCGGACAACGCCAGTTCTTCTGGCGCTGTAATCTCTGTAGATCTCCTCTACGGTGCGTGGACTGGTAGCCATCTCCATGTCCAATTGAAGCTCTTCTTTACGATTGGAGTAAGAATTCAGAAAGTCCCAGAACCGGATCGCAACGAAAACAGAGCGGAAGCATTAGAACGAACAGGAAGTTGGAAGCAGAGATCCATCGAAACTAAAATTACCCTTTTTCTCCTCAAATAAAAGGGCCTGGAATCTGGAGTGGAAATATCAAAATCTTAATCTTGTTTTTTTTCTGACATTTTTAACTTTGTACAAAAGTTCTTGATTTTTTGCATAATTAAAGTTCTTGATTTTTTTAATTCGAGTTAATTTTTTTAATTTTTTTGTTACATAAATAGTAATTAAATTAGTATTTTTAATTAAAATCGTAGTAACCATTCAATTATTTATAATATTATCGAACCAAATAATTAATGAATATATTGTCTTATATTAGTTAATGAAAATCATAATTGTTTAGATTTTTTAATTGTTTAAAAAAATCAAAGGGTTGCCTGCAAATAACATTATATTTCAAGAAATAAATTAATATATATCTTGAAATAAGTCGACTCTAGAACTAGAAGAGAACCAAATAGACTTCCACTCCGCTGCACTCTTAAATATTTGACTCGAGACTCTTACACTCTGTGATTTTTCAATGAAAATTTCGACAGCAATTGCAATTCTTAAAAAAATTAAAAACTAATTTCTTATCGATCATGGTTTAAAGATTAGTGATAGTAATGACAAAGATAAGTGATAATTAGTTATTTAAGTAAGAAACTATTCAATCTCAATCGCTTTTTGGAGCAATCAAATTAAAAGGATATATTCTTTTACGAGTAATATTTAATTTATTTTTTTATTATATACACTGACTTGTCAAACATTGATTAATCTGATTAAAATATAATCTATATATTAAATATAAATAATTATTTATTATATTTGTTGTACAATAAGAATGTAAATTAATAAAGTAATTCTCTAATTATCCATTGCATAAAACACTAAGAAAACAAAATAAAGATTCATTATAGTTTTAGGTATGGAGAATCATAATACCTGCAAATGCAAATATAACTTCATCGTTGTGTTTTCTTTATACCCTTCTTGCTTACTTCAAACAATATCATTCCATGGATTGAGAGACGATCGATCCAGATGCAACGGCAGGTTAAATTCGCCTTAGCGAAGACACTAGGCAATAGGGGTATAATAGGTCTGATTTAGTTTGGTACGTTGAAAGGAGGAACTGAAGTTGGTTCGGTTTTTAGAAATCTAAAACCGAATCCAAACCGTTCGTAACCTTGGTTTTTCGGTTCAATGCAAAATCTACCAAATTTGACCAATGAACAGGTAGATTTATCGACTTGAAGGTTGGGTTTTACTATATGAGACACCATCCTCTCTGGGGTCTTGAGCAAATTTCTATGGATCTAAAAATGATAAGTGCAGCATGAAAGTCAAACTAAATCTATCACACTGCAACCAACTAAAATTAAAAATTTCAAGATCAAATTTGCAATGAAGACTTGAAAATGGGTTTTGTTTCGAATAAAGAATGATGAGAATCAAATTTCTAATCTCTAATGTTTATATAGAGCGGGAAATAGAAAATTGATTTTTCAATGATGTTACCTGGATGAGCTGTATTACATTGCGAAAAGCCGTCAAAAGACACAGGACATAACCATCCTTCGTGCGAAGACACAAGACATAACCTTCCTTTGCGTGCTTTTATTGGATCAATGCTATCGATATAATAGCAGTTTGGGGAGGAGGATTGTTCAAAATTGAGGTTCCTCAAGGATGCTTCTTTGATGAGAAGAAACTCTAAAATGATTTAAACTGTAAAAACCTTCCTTACTTTCTTCATGTTTCGTCGACAAACTGGGCAAATACCCTCCGCCTCCACTAACCTGCAGACATTGGAATATCACATTCACAGTAATGTAAAAGGTAATTTAGAAGTAATTTTCAACACAAGTTTAAGGAACAGAAAGCTAAGTTGTCTTCCTTTCTTTCTTGCTCAGTTTTAGTTACTTCTTAATTCCCAATTCTTTTGAATCAATTTTTCAATGTAGATTCTAGAGGCATGTTGTCTTGTGATCATCAAACATAAATTAGGATTTATCGACATAAGGACCACGAACTTTGAGAATGCCTTGACTAAGATCCCTAAACAAATATAATTTTAGAGTAATATTACATTTATCTTCTTAACATATCTTTACAATGTCGAACTGTCATTGTCATCGATCTACTTAAAATGTATTTAATATATTATAATTAAAATAATTACTTATAATATTTATTACATCAATCATAGTCTGATACGTCAGCGTATAAAATTAAAAAGTATGATAAGTAGGTAAACTTAACATTACCCATAATTTAATGATCAAAATAAAGCAAAAGCCATAATATTTTTATCTGGCTTTTTTGTTCATGTTGTTTCTAATTTGGTCAAGTTTTGTAGGATATTGCATTTTAACATCCCTAGTGAATTAAAAACAAAAATTTCAATATCATAGGCCATAATTATAGCTTATTATCCTAAAAAATATGAAGTACATAATTAAAGCAATGATTATATGAGAACAGACGAAGTTACCTTGATCCGCATTCAAAACAAGCAACACAATGTCCACATGGTAGGAAGAAGCAATCTCTTGGAGCATCAAAACAAATCGCACAAAGACGACGAGTATTATTCGCAATTTCCCCATCTTTAACTGGCTTCCCATCAATCGATCCCCCAGCTAGTAATTGTTCAAAATCTTCTTCATCGTGTGAAGCAGAATCGTAAGAAGATCCCCAACTTGAGAGATCATCGTCCTTAACTGATAGAAGAGGGGCTCTTTCAGAGCCATCATCTGTGTGCTGACCTCTGGTTCCATCTCCACGAGTAAATTGAAACTTGTTGACAAAGTTAAAGGCCAGTAACATTAGTATTGTCATTCCTCCTACAAGTCAAAAAGATGCAAACTTTATGGGAATATATTCTAGATAAGCTCTTGCATTTGAAGTAAATGAGAATAAGATATTCATACCGGTCCCAAGAACATATGTGGCCCACCTTGGTCCATAAGACATTTTGACATCCCACCCCGCATCATTTAAGGCAGCCTGAAGTTAAGATTTAAAAAAAAATTAAAAAAAACACATCCTTTTAGTGACAACACTAAAACTAAAATTAGTTTAAGCTGAATTTCATAAAGGGTAATGCTAAACTTACCTTTTTAGCAAACGCTAATTAACTCACTTTCTAATGTATCGAATTTTAATTGATGCAAATAATATTAAAAATAATTATTTTAATTAAAATAATTTAAAAATATTTTAATAGGACTAATCAAAACTTGACAGGTACATTAAGAAAATAAATATAGTATTATTCTTTCATAAATCAAGCTAAAACTAGTTTTTTATTGACTTTCATCTGAAGTGATTGAGCGAACAATTTTAACAATACCTGTTGTGGAGCAGGAGAAGTTATAAGAACTGAATTTCCACCAGGAAACGTAACACTCAAACCACATGTCCCACTAGAAAAAGTGCACTTGTAATAAGCGTTTGTTGTATTGTAGAGTACAGCCCTTACGTTTAAGTTCAATTGAACCTGTCCAATTCCACAAGAATCAAATGAAGAGGACTAAACATTCAAGTATCCATAAGAGGATGATGGTTGTGAAGAAGAAAAGAAAAGATTATTCAGCCTATTAGAGTGTATCCATTCATACAAGACAAATGTGTTTATCCATTATAAAAATGCTGATATCATTGCTGGTCTAGAATGCTTGCTCCCATTTTCCTTCCAGTTCTAAAGTGTTTCATCTTTGGTCACTTTTTTTTTACGGCAGGATTAACAAACCCAAAAAGGTATGCTATATTGTGAGAGAAATTGGTGTCTCTGTAGTGTAATTGATTAGGGAAGCTAAAATAATTCTATGTACAAAGATGTCTGATGGTTTTCTCTAAGCTCATATAAAATCAAGCCATAATTTTATTTTCAATGATCTGCCTACAACTTCAGACACAAGCCTAGGTCAAAACTTTGACCTATATGGACTTCTCAAGAAATTCCAGACTCGAAAATCATCTTGGCATGTCTTTTTTTGTATCCGCAATGAAAATTATGATTAGCAAAACACCAAAAAAAACTGTATGGGTGACTTTAAACAAAAGAAGCATATTTAATTGAGCATAAATGATTATAGTTCATCCATTACAGCAAAAAGTTTTGAAATCCTGTTTGCAAACATATCTAAAGAGAAAAGATGTTGTCCACTGGCTCTCAATCAAATAAAACAAGCCATCTAATTTTGTTTGCTATACAAGAAAATAGTTGTCCCAAGAATACAATATAAAAATTGCAATTCATGGAAGGCTTTCCAAATGCATACCTCGACCTCCTCTGAATTTAAGTTACCAACAGCTACGTAATAAGTAGAAGGTTTATATATCTCCAATTGGATATTACCACTTCCTAGAAGAATGTAGTAATCAACATCAACTAACGATAAATATAGATAGAACAATAGTGTTACATTAACTCGGGTTACCATGAACGACGTTCCAGGATAGAGTAGTGTTAGGATAAGTTGGATTCTCAAGCCACTGAGCGAGGCCATCATTTCCTGTGCAGAGACACGTAAATGGTAAATTGTGTTGAACAAAAAAATGACAATACATGGTATGTAGCTAATGTCGAAAAGCTTGTAAAAACGTATAGAAACGACAATTTTCTTAGAACTAGACAGCAAAAGAAATAGAAGCATACCATCGGCGATTATGAGAAAAATAGACGAGCTCGGGGAGTTTACTGCGTAGGAAATATCTATTTGAGACCCCTCATTGAGGAAATATGCCCACTCCTGAAGCAGAAGAAGAAAAAAGATCATTTCAACTTCATCATCAAGCATATTGAGATGGTAATCAAAATTACGCTGGATTAAAGACATGCCTGATGAGAATCGGAGGCGACTGATGCGTTGCGAGTGTCGGACCAGGTGACCCAAGTATCTAGAGGCGGCGCTTTGTAAAATCCATAGAGCATAAGCCCTGCTTTCAAATGATTCAACTCTTGAATCTGAAATAGGCAAATCGTTAGCTGCAAGGCAAGATCATGGAAACGTGAAAGAAGCTGGAGTTGGGGAATCACCTTTACATTCTGAACGAATATAGGGTTAGGTTGCAAGAGGATGGAAGTGTTTGGGCCAAGCCATAAAGTCGTAGACCCATAAACCCCCAAGATTAAGGTCAGAGACACTGAGATTTTGAAAAGAAATTAGAAAATTTACAGACCCGGAATGTAAAGTGAAGGAAATTTCGAGGAAAGAATGTACAAACCAAAGAACCAAAAGGTAAGAACAACAACGGCGCAAGACCAAGTATCGTCCCTGATCAGCGATGAAACCTCTTCATAAGCCGATATGGTTCCTCTAAAAGATATCCGTACCAGCCCTTCCTCAGATTCTGAATGCTGCACTTCGTGGATATGCTGCAAACGGTCGTCTTCCTCTTCGCGAACGTGGAAAATGCTGGAAGAAGATGCATCGCCCGAGGCTCTTCTTTCGATAGCGGCCGCAGAAGATGAGGAAGTTGCTGCGTGATCCGCCTCCTCCATTGTTGAGGAACAAAAGAGAAATGAGGATTAGAGTGAGGAATCTAAGCCCTGGCCTTAACCTTCTCCTTGGAAAGGGCGGTAGCAGAGCGTTTCTGAAGAAGAAGAAGATGAAAAGAAGCTTCATGGCGACGACGGGATGGTGAAGGACAGACGACCACCAATCAGTCATCGTCGTCGTTGGACTGGTAGGTAGCCATGGCTGGTAATTTCACCTTCTCCGTCTCTCCGTTTCTCCGTTTCCATATTTTGTGACTGGACAGACCCAAACCAGTCAACGCTTCAAACTAATAATTTTTCCCTTTCTGTTTTTTGGCTCACGTGACGTGCGTATCTCCGACAACTGATAACGCTGTAGAAGTTTCGGTTCAAACCAGAATTGACCCAAAATCGAATACTAATAGACCAAACCGAATCAAAACGGGTCAGTTTGGTCCTTATTTATAAAAAAAATAACATTAACTTTAATTTAATAATAAACCATAATTTGATTTTTAACTTTTAAGTAAGGATAGATTTATCCTTTAATTATAGCTTCTTAGAATATGTTTTAATTGTAACAGATCGAATTAAAATGAAATTAAGATATTAAAATTAAAATAATTATTTATAATATTTATTAAATCAAATACAGATCGCCACGTCAAAAGATTTCTTTTAAAAACACACCTAGAATTAGCCTTAATTTTTTGTGTTTAAAATCTCTTTTAAACACAAATAATTGTGTTCTTTTGTTCAATATGTTTGTGTTTTTTTTCTCAGCCTGATCTGAGAGCATTCGAATCTCTCGAATAAGTATGCGATAAGCGTCCAAGCGCTCCCGAAACGTCAAATAAACATCACACGTATTAACAATGCTCATAACCAAGTCATGATCATCTACTTTCTTCACACATGAACCAATATCAATGAGTCCAAAAGACATGTGATTAATACCTTGGAGATCACAAAACTTGTCTGGAAATAGATATTAACTGTGGCCAACTCATTGGTTCACAAAGATTTACCTTTTTAAAGTTTGTTTATCAGAGCACCACATAACTTGGAGTGTGAGCACAAAATGTACGCATAGGTTGAAATCTAAAATTGCCTCAATCTAAACAATCATGTTAGAATCCTAGGATTCTAACATGATGTAACGGCCATATTTCCCTAATCCTACAAGTTTTCTGGGCATGCAATTGGTAAGCTTATGTAACTAGGGAGTTATTTGGTTGTGAATACAGTGGAGCACAACAATTAATCACCAAAGAAAACAATTTCAGATTAACGAAGAAATCTACACTTACAGTACTTGCATATGAATTGACAGAGAAATGAGCTCCTTGTATATTATTCAATCCCCAAATTGAGAGAGCGATCTTTCATTAACTTCATGCTGACGCTGTTGAATCTCCCTCTTGAATAATGGCGAGAAGCCTTCCTCCAATCCGTTCCGGTCTTCATCATCGCCACAAATTCATCATAGCTGATATGCCCATCCTGCATGGATTGAAATCTGATAGTCAGTTGAGAGTAATGATTTTAGCGATTGGAGCAACCGAAAACTATTTGGGCATTCACCTTGTCCGTATCAACTTCTTGAAAGATGTCATTTGTTACAGTTGCACAATCATCACCACCATCTTCCATCAACGCATAGAGAAGCTCATCCGGCTCTATGTAACCATTGCCATCCTTATCAAAGTAGGCAAAGGCCTTTCTGAGATGCTCATCATTGGCCATCCTTTGTAGATGAAGAGAAACTGCAACAAATTCTCCACAGTCCAATGTTCCTTTGGCATTTGTGTCAACCTGTTCCCAACATATTATTGTTAGGATTTATATTGTAATCAGTGATTAGTTAGTAGAAGTTATGGAAGGTTAATAGAAGTTTATAATAGTCCAGATAATCAAAAGGGTCATTCAGATCCTGTCAATTATCCATTTCATAAGATGCCATCTATGAAGAATTATCGTGAAAGATATCATGTGGTTTTCTTAGCTAGTTATGAATCAGATGTACAAGGACAGTTCACGGACAGAAGTTCATAACCATAGAAGAACTAGGAGCAGAAATATACTCGATGAAATTTTATACCTAGTAGTTTTTACCTACCTATCGCAAGTGTAACTCAATATTAGATTTACCCAAATTAATGTCCATCATAATTTGCAAGCGAAGTCCGATGATGGATCAACTATATGTAAGGTGATTGGACTTTGTAGGTGCATGATGGAAGAATCACGAGAAGTATTGACATCTAATCATTTTATCAGCTCCATTGAATGTATAACAAAGTGAGGAGAAAAATCATGGATCTTAATAAAAGCGTAAAAAAAGCCACACTTACAGCTTCAATTAGCATCTGAACTTCAGGCTCTGAAAGTTGAGAACTAAAGATGGGTAAACCATCTTTAAGTTCTTGAATTGAAATAATGCCATCATCATCCGTGTCAATCTTCTTAAAAGTTTCTTTAATACCTTCTACTTCTTCCGTGGAAAAGAAATCAGCAATGACCTGTTTGGTAGAAACTTTTTTTAATATGCTACACAATAAAATAAAAAATATGAAAAAGAAAAGAAAGTAGGAAAAAAAAAATTAACCAACCCTCAAGGCCTTTCTTTTAAATCTATTCATCATTGAAAACTGTTTGAGCCTAGACTCAACAACACCAAGAGGAACATTTGGAGCTATTTTCGCATTCTGAATCCATGGATGATCTGTTAACATAAACAAAACAATAAATGAACTGGGTGAAACCCACGCATCACTCACAAAGCATACTTATGACCAGAAACTTGATAATGACTTGACGAAGAATAAAGGCAAATTAATTTAAATTAAAAAGTTGTGTAAAATGCTAATAATCATAGAACAGCAATTCGACATAACATCCATCACAAAGAATTTTAATAAACAGAGAGACGTCAAATACCAAGAACTTGCTTTGCCGTAAGTCGAAGCTTCAGATCTGGCTCCAACATTTGCTTCACAAGATTCTTAGCACTATCTGAAATACTGGGCCATGGATCCCGGTTGAAATCTATTTGGCCACGAATAATAGCTTGAGCAACCCCTTGTTCAGACTCTACATAAAAATTCAATTGAGTGACTTAAGAGTCTTTCACAACAATTTAAAGTAAATACAATGATAATGTCAATCTGAAAGGAAAATCAAGGGTAGAAACATGAATGGATTCATGTAAAATCTGAACTGAAATCATTGAGAATTGTAAAATCTGAACTGAAAAATCATGATGGAATGTTGCGTCCAAATCTTCTTTTTTTACCTTCATGGATGAGCACATTAGAAATTAGCATACAAAAACAACCAGATAGGGTGAGCGGGAGAGTTGTTACCTCCCCAAAACGGAGGAACCCCACAAAGCAAAATGTAGAGAATAACTCCTGCACTCCATATATCTATTTCTTGACCGTAGTTCCTCTTGAGCACCTCTGGAGCCATGTAGTATGGACTTCCAACAATTTCCGAAAACCGCTCACCTAAATATTTTACCAAAACTTTCAATTAAAACAATATTCATACGGTTTAATATTAAAGAAATAAGCAAATGTTCAAGCCATAAACTCAAGGAGCATTTAAATAAAAAAACATAAAGTTGTACTTGTAAATGTAAACTAGTATAGAACAAACGTATAATAAAGAATTGAACAAATGTTCAAGACATGAAAAATCAAGGAGAATTGAAGTAAAAAAAAAAAGCATGAGGTTGTACTTGCAAACCTAAAAAAGTATGAGAACACATAACTGTTTCACAATACTAGCCAACGATATCATGTTAGCAAATAGTCAAAGGGCAAAGTTTTGATCGATCAATGAAAAAGCCAAAGACTATAATAGTGATCTAAGAACTTAGTAAGACATCTTCCAAATATCGATTCTTCATTTTCCATTATATACCGAGATAATCCTTTTATTGCTATTTACATCCCCCCACCTTTGTATTATCAAAAGGGGTCAAATTAGCCAATCCCTGCTTTCACATCAAAATAGTTTTATACTTGAATGCATTGTCTTCGTTGCAACTTCAAGACATTCTACCCTTAAGGAAACATATTAAACTTCTCTCTCACTGAATCAATATCTAAGATGAGGCGAAAAACGGAATATCATCATTGTGGTTAGTGCATAATTACTTTCCTTCAATAGGGGCTGCACAGCATGAAACAGACTTACTATCCAATTTACCAGGACTGTCAATACAACATCGACATTTGCCCTTAATTTAAATGTTTGTAACCTTATTAGGGATAGCATCACAAGAGCGGATATATACAAGTTTGCAACAATATAAAGCGGAGAGATTGAGAAGAACCAAGTGCTAGTAATGCAATAAACAAGGGGTGTATCAGCAAACGCGAAATACCAGGGAACAAATTGAATTAAACACCAACCTGGCTTGAAAAATATTGACAGACCAAAATCTATAGCCTTCAAAGGAGAATTCTCTTTCTTGTTGGCAAACAGAAAGTTCTCAGGTTTCAAGTCTCTATGAATTACCCCATGCTTGTGACAAAGTTGCACGACCTCCATAATGGTCTTGGTAACAGCTGCTGCCGCTCGTTCCGTATAATGTCCTCTAGCCACTATTCGATCAAACAGTTCCCCTCCTTCACACAGTTCCATGACCAAATGTACCGCATTGTCGTCTTCACACGCCTCCTTAAGGCTCACAATGCTCGAATTCGCAGGTAGATGCTTCATAATAGCCACTTCACGCCTCACATCGTCAATATCCACAGCAGTCCTAAGCTTGCGCTTCGATATACTCTTGCAAGCCAATGACTCCCTAGTTTGACGATCGATACATAGGTAAGTGACGCCAAATTCACCTCGACCTAGCTCTCTGTCCACCAAGTACTTCTCCTCAATGTTCTCCTTCGGCACACCTTTCAAGACCTTCTGCGGAGGCTTCTTACCAGCACTGGACTCTCTTTTACCGCTGTTGCGACCGGACAAGTCCGCATTCACATTGTCGCGGGCGACGGCGGCTGGAGATCTGCAACAATTCCCCATCACACTTTCTCTGATCTTCCCCAATCTCGCAACCGACCAGATGTTAGGGTTTCACATCATAAAGATGAGACCCTAATCCTAGAGAAATATCTCTTCGAGCAGCGAAAAGCTCGATCCGGCTATCTTCGAGACTGAATCCGGAGAGAGGTGTACCGCAACTGAGAAATCGGAAGGAGTTTATATAATTTTCCAAACACTTGTTTTTCTACTTGGATTTTATCCTCAATTCGGGAGGGAATAAACGGTCGGAACTTGATCAAAGGGTGGATTTTATTTATTTATTATTTCTCTATATTTTAATGGTTATACATAGTTTGGCTTCCTGTTTCAAAAATCTTACCTTTATGCAGATCGCTACTACTGAATCAACTATGTTAAAAACAAATAAAACCCTAAAAGGAATTTAATTGAAAATAGGACTCCCAAACAATGACATTAACGACTAAGCCTGAAGAGTGAGGCCCGCAGAAGAGTGAGGCCCGCAGACTTGAACTCGTGGATTGATTTGTAGCTGCTCTCACTTCCGAGGCTAACCATGAATGACATTGATTTGCTAAACCACCTTCATCAGGGCGAGAGAGTTGAAAAGCTCCGATATCCACATGGAGTCTGAACTCAGAAGGAAGATCTATTCCAAACTTGGAGTTTCCGGCTACGACGACACCGGAGGACCGGTACTTCCTTTTCTCTCCGTTTAGATCGCTTTATTGATGCGTCGTTTTGAACTAGGCCCTGTGTTTCGCTTCGGTCGAGCAACGATGGGTGCAAAGATCGGAGAAAAAGTAGAGGTATTAATGATGCACGCCACCTGTTCGATGAATTGCTTCAGCTAAATTTTGCCTCCAGCCATCTTTTTAGGTTTTGTGTCGATGATCAAACTAGACAATTAGCGGAATAACCTTCGGATAGAGATTCATGTTTTATTAGCTAAAAATACCATTATTTTTAGTATATTTTGCTGCTTTCAAGCAATCGTATCCTGAATCTGGGGTTTCTTGTACCCTGTTGCGTTCACTAAATTCAGCAATCTTAATATATTTCATGTTTAGTTTCTTCAACAATTATAAAAAAGTTATGTCGTCGATTGCAGGTGTTCAGGCACGACAGTTGAAGACAAGTTCTGTCGTTTCAAAATTCAAATAAGCACTGGGATTGGTGCTTCGCTGTCGGCCTAGCCAGTCTATGGAATATGGAAATTGAGGATGACCGAAAATTTGGGATGCCTGAAAGCAGCAGCAGTGAAGCTGCATTCAGAGATTATCAAACTGTTCTTGCTCAATGGGTGTGTTGATCAAATGTTAAAAAATGTCATTGTCGACGGTTAAAGATTATGTTCGTTTTATGTGATTTCTTCAAACATACCGCTTTTATGAAAGCAGGTTTTGTGATAATGATTCTGAAGCTTGGTTCTGGTTTCTGGGCAGGATACTAGATAAACTCCGTTGATCAACGATTGACTGAATATCGAGATATCGAGATGTAGGCCGGCAGCAAAGGAAAATGATGGAGATTCAATCAAAGAATGTCAGTTGCATTATCGACGGGGATGCTAACAAAGCCGGGAAGTGTATGAAAAAGTGCAAATTTCTCAATTGTTAGGTGGAGATAACGAATATTCGATATGGACGAATCGATATAACAATTCAATCACCGTAAACAAAAATCATCGAAATTTCCTCCGGCAAATCATAATTCTAAGCTGCCTCAGTCTCAATCGGAGTCTAAACCGAAAGCGAGTCTGTAATCCAAATCCAGGCAAGTTCCTGAACGACTTAATTCTTTTCAGTTTCTTGTTCCTAATTTTGACATTCTTATTATTTTGAATCTTACACACCTTTTCCTCGACAATATCATCGTCGGAGGGTCCATAAGCCGGCCATGTCGGTAAACTCTGCCTGATTACTGCCCATGAATCGTCCACTTCATCATCGCCATCAAACGTATACAGAGGTATCGGCTTGATCATGGGAGGCCTGCTATACTTCTCAAAATGGGTAGCCAAACTAGTATGCTCCATTTCAAATAATCTTCCGAGAGACGAGCTTCCGTTTCTCATCAGATTCAATATCAAGAGATTCATGGAAGATGATGAGAATGACGAAGAAGAAGAGAACCGAGATTTCTGGTAATCAACTATTCGCCTGATTTCCCAAAAGAACGAGGAAATCGCTTCTACTCGCTCCTCTGATATCTCATACATGCTTTGAAGTTTGTAATGGAGTACTCAGCAGATCAAGAACACGGCTTTCTGCCAATTGAAAGTCCAAAACAGAGAAACCCAGGACTCAATCTTATAAAACAAAAATGGCTGAGATTTTGTCCAAAAAGGAATGTCAAAGCCGGCAAAGAAAAGTATGTCATATGACCCGTTTGTTCAGTGGGAAGCAGGACAGTTAAAAAGACAAGATTAGAACAGCATGTTCTTCTTCTAACTACTACTTAAACATAGTTGCAGACTAAATTATTGGAGCTTAGCTCAAATACAACACGAAGAATAAAAAAAATGAAGGTAAATCAGGTCTAAAATGTTAAAACAACTATCACTTATTCCGCACAATAAGAGAAACTGGCAGATCCCACTTTCTCAAACTCTTGATCTTGCCTGTTAAAGCCAGCAACTTCACAATAAAACGATGAATCAGTGTGATTGAAGAAGTTTATAAATACCATCACTTGCCATGGTTTGTTTGGGATCCAACATCAAGTGCGACTCACTAAGGTTTAGAAAAACTTCGAGCATCACAGAGAGAGTCATTGGCAGAATGTATTTTTTTTTTAATTTGGTCCAGGTTCATTGCAGATTGTTGAAAACCAGACTATTGAGAACTAGCAAGAATGAAGCAATTTAATTCTCAGGAGCAACGAAGAAATTCAACCAGCAATTGGAAGCACAAGGAGAGAGAGAAGTATAGGAAGCTTTCAACAAAAAAAATTACCAAGTATTGCAACAGCAAGTCGAAGAATCTCATGTTTGAGGAGTTACACAGGCAACGAGAAGCAAAATCAGGCAGCCCAGCTATCCATTGAAAAGAGACTCGTCAATTTCAATTTTGATGATTTCGTTGTCGTCATACTTGTCTTTCCGAGGAGGAGCCGGAGGAATGGGTACCCTGGGCGGTCCTCTTCCCTTCGACTTGTTCCGAGGCCTCGCCTGCACGTTAGGTTACCCGATCGGAAGAAAATTCAGCCAAAGTAATCAGACCAAAGAGTCAGTAACCAGGACCAGCTAGAACAAAAGAAAAACATACATTTCCAAATGAGTGATTGAAGCGCTTTCCTTTCGCAGTTTTCTTGTCGCCTCTCCCACAGTGTACTGGAAAGCGCAGCAATTGAATCAGGCGATAAAACACAAACTGTAGAGAATTTTCCGCGATTCAATACCTGAAGGAATTGAATGAGCAGTGGACGTTGGAGAGACAGAAATGGAAGCTCCGCGCATGGGGAGAGATGTAGTTAGGGTTTCCGATTGAGAAAATGAAAGCCGGGGAGAAACAATGAGAGCTCGACAGGGGATCGACGGAGCTCCGAGAATCAGAGACGCCATTACGGAGCTGTTCGTTAGCGCAAACGGATAAGATGGAGAAAGGAGAGGGATTTGGGCTTATACCGACACCACGTTTGAACCAGTCATTTATAATTAAAATTTTACTCAAAAATAATTATATCTTAGTTTTTATTTAAGAAATTACACTCCAACTCTGCTCATGTCAAAGAACAGTCTAAGCATATAATTATTTATTTATTTAATAATATTGAGGAATAAAAAAAAAGAGTAGATCGAGATGAAACTGGGCCCATATGAAACTGGGCCCATATGAAACTGGGCCTAGATGAAACTGGGCCTCTGGACATAGTTTAGTGACTAAACCAAGTTAAAAAGTTTTGTTAATTTCCTTTCAAAAAAATAACATGCATCTCACATTTACTGCTAAGGGTATTTTAATAATTGTGTTTGATTGCACGGATGGATGGACACCATGTGACAAAGTGGGAGATGAAGAAATTTGGTGGGGGGGCATTTCACCATGAACTTGTTGACTTTTTTTTAAGGAATCTTGTGCCATTGAGGTTTGGCTATTGGGTTTTATTTGATGTCTGCCATAAACATGTTCCATCCCATTCGTGCAACTAGAAGACCGAGGCGGCAAATCATAGTGGGATGGCACTCAATCGACCATTACGAGTCTGGAGTACAAACTCAACAGTCAGGGTTTCTGGTGTAACATGACGAACAAAGTCCTAGCGACTAAGTGTAGAGATTATTCGATTGGACGAGTAGATCGATTGAAGAAACTTAGAGATGGATGGGGCTGTGAATGAACAAAACTTGGTTAACTAGTTTTGGTTGGCTAGAGAGGACACGTGGAAGACTGTAGGAGACTCCATCTGTCCAAGAGAATTGGAGGTTGATGCTCGTTTGGAAGCACTAGGAGCCCCTCTTCCGAATGTCTGTCTTCGTCTACCATGAGAATGAGATACAGGCGGAGGTAGTGACCTGGACGTCAGTAATAGATGCACAGGAACCTTAAAATAGTTTTTAAAACTATGCCGTTTTTGCATATTTTTTCAAAATTTAAGTCAAAAAATAGTTTTCACCCAAATTCAAATTGTCATTGCTAAGAATGGCAAACTAGATAAATTGGGTAATAAACGGGTGCACTTTGGGTATTTCAAGGTGACCCCACCTGAGAGGGAGATGGCCAAACCTTAAAACGAAAAGACATGTGAGTTGGTTACGTTTGTCAGAAGAGGAGAGAGGAGAAGCCTTATCTTCCATATCCAAGTAGGGCCCATTGAATATTAAGATTCCTTTGGATAATGGGTCCCACCATTACTCTATCTAATTTCTTTTGACCAAAGTTGCACTTAGATTGAGATGCTCTCTTACGGCACGGGTATAGTTTAATTATTTCAGAGATGATAGATTTGATATAAAAGTTTAAGTTCGACGCTTGCATTGTCCTAGTGTAAGAGTTGTTACCCTCAATGTTAAGGTAGCTCCTTGAAATATCAGGTAAAGACCTCTTATTTCTGAGCTGCTGAGTCACCGTGATTTAATCATCTCACAAACTGTTGGGTCAGAATATGAGAGCCCTGGGGGCGAGGGATTTCGCTTTTTGGGTACAAGATTGAGATGTTCTCCTAAATGTGCTGCCAAAAATTCATGTGGCTAAATGAAATGGCCTCGAAAACAAGTCTTTCCGATCTCATTTGGTCCCGTGACATCGAGACTAAGATCGATCTAACTAAAATTTTAGCATAATTAAATTATATTGATAAAAAAAAATTTAGTTCGTATTTGACCTCATATTATACATTTATTTTTACCGCACTCGTTATTCTCCTTAAATATCTTGTTTTATAGGATTATGCTTGACTGATTGCATAATAACGTGCTTCCTCAAGTCGGAAACACCTCCATGTTATTAGAGACCCGATGAGTACTATGAAATTAGGTATCGATTACCCTCCTCCTTTTTTGTAATTTTAGATTGGAATGATTTATATAGTTGAAATAGTTTACTATAGGAACAAAATTTAATGCATAAATAATAAAATAATTAGAAGTAATTAAATGAAAAGCACTTAGAGTGACCTAAATAATAAGTGCAACGGTGAAATCATTGGATAAATTGAAGGATTGACGGAATTCGTTCATCAACAAATTCGAAATTCCTTTGACAATAAATTTCCTAAAATCCAATAAATCAATTAATATATGTCTATCGTATTAATTTTAAATCCAAAATTGAATTACAGAACCGAACTCATGCTCAAAATGTATATCTTTTCGCACCCGTTGCAAAACAAAATCAAATACTTGTAATGCAAACCTACTTTAATTCTTAAAATGATTAACGTATTAATTTTTTTATACCTTAAAATTTTAATTACAAGTTGTGCGGGACATGTTCACATGGATGTGTGACATATTGTTGTACGTACCATCAATTTAATTCTTAAAATGATTAAAAATTGACTAATTGCAATTATATTAATTAATATATCTCTCGCTTTTTTAATTCTTAAATCCATATAATATGAACGTTTCCAGCTTAATATGTTCAAATGCATGAGAGTAATAAATGCAGATTTGTGTTTAAATTAAGGTGAAAATCCTGCAATCGGAATAAAATGTCACATGGTATCCTGACATGATTAATATTGGGATGTAACGAATCTAATAATTGAAGAATTTGATTAATTATTTAATGTGGTCATTGAATTAAATCATTAATATTAATCCTAGATAAATCCAAAAAACCAGCCTTAATTGGAATCTACCTTAAAATATTTCCCTGCAGGCCTTCCCCCCCTGAGATTACGACAATTAATAGTTCATAAATAATTAAATATCATTTCTTTATTTGATTAAAGTTAGATCACAAGTTAGGACCTTGTCCAATTCAAATCAATACCGATTGGGAATCAGATAATATTTTTTTATGACACTATAAAATAGGACAAATTTCAATATCATGAAATTAATTTATGCCTTTTCGTATAAAATTATATTGCTCAAGATTCGGTAAATATGTAACAAAATCTCGTGCTATTCTTACTGGAATATTATTCGTATTAAATTAGAATCTTAGCTCGTAACGCTAGAGACGTCAAAAGTACTTGCAAAACACCCAATTTTTACCCTCGGGAATTAATGAAAGATCTATCTCGATAATATTTATTTTGGAGTTTGATTGTATATTATTTTTATTATAGAATTTATTGATTTTTAAATATTAATATAAGGTTTTGTTTTTTTTTTAATTTACTCTAATTAGAAATTTTATTCATCAATCAATATGATCGATGTTATTAACAAAACTTTAAGCTTTGACCTTAGAAAAACGGGCTAAAACCCTAAATCTTAAAAAATAAAAATAAAGATTTAGGGTTTAGGATTTTAAATTAAGATTTCAAGAGGTTCAAAATTGTGCTTCAATATGCAAATCTCTAATGGCCTCATACAACATGGTCACCGTACCCTTCATCAAGACTGAAGTCCGAAAGCGTGCGATGGAATGTTTTCCTGTATTATGGTGACATAAAACGAAGGACGATCGAGGACCCAAATTAAAAGTTTTCGAGGAGACATCTTTGTTGGAATTAAATTATGAGAGTATGGAAAAATTGAGAGATTGAGAAAGGGGTTCGACAGCTGCATACAACTAAGCTAGGGTTTTATACATGGTGTAGATATGATATTGAATCATAATTATGTATGAGCTGTGTAGAGACGATAAAGTCCACAAACTCAATTCCACTCAATAATATGGCCAATCTTTGCCTATTTTTTTCTATGTCCATTTACTCACAGTGTCTTCTAAGGAATCGAATCTATCATGGCCTGATTCGGTGGTTGAGATTGTTCATGTCGACCCTGATCTTCTCGTTGCGTGAATCGAGTGGCGGTCGTGACCAGACATTAATGCATGGTTCACAATCCGAGATCTTAAGAAGAGTAATGGTTCGAGGATATTCAAATCCGTTATGATGATCAAGGGTGGTTTGTGATTATTGGGTTTTAAGCTCTTGATAAATCTAGAGACTCAAGTATATTGTTATTAGTTGTGTAGACTTAAATCTCGCTTTTAAGCTCGTTTCATGGTTATTGGTTTGTTCTATATTTGTTCTAACTCAACAAGTATTGCACACGAGTACATTTGAGGATTATATATTTAAAACATGTAATCGAATCGAGATTAAACAGAAACTGTACTGTATTCTATAGTTTTGATTCTAAAAATCTGAAAGCATGGCCACAATTTCGTTTCCAGTTCGTGATGAAATTTGACCGGCCTAGAACCGCCCTACTCTAGTTTATATTAATCTAATCATATTTTTAAGCACGGGAAAGACTGTAGTAGAGAAATTGAATTTATCCCTTCAATTTCTCTCATTTAATTGAATTTTGAAGTAGAAGTTGAATCATATAAAGTGAGTCGAAGAACTTAAATAGCAAAAAATTAATCTCATTTTATTTATCATAATTGATGTGCTTTTTCGATAACTTAAATAGCAAAATTTTGCTACATGTACATTTATAAATCAAATAATGTACATCACAATCAAACCAAAACGGACGGGCTACCAAGAGGAGAACAAAGCCAAAGCGATCAATACATTATAATAAAAAGAATCATTTTCATTTTGAAACTAGTGATTGTCTTACAACGAACAACGTTGCAAAGTCGAACTGTAAATTTTTTGGATGTTGTCAATATAATATCATTTGTTTTGGATAAAATTTTTGACAAATTTATTGTAAGAGTTAGCTAAAATACCATTATACTTGATAATTAGCCTAACGTTATCTATAATTATGTAATTTTTACTTTTCTAAGCGATTTAGGTTTTTCTACTATCGATTATAAGTCGAGCCTTGACACTGACAAAATTTGTAAGTCGTAATTGATTTAGAAGATGATCTGCGACATGTAAAATCTTTAGTCGTCGTAATGAACTTAGGGTTAAAAATAGGTGTCATACTAGGTATGACTAAAAACATTACTTGTAAACAATTTACTTTTCCCAACTTCCAACTCAAATGGATTGTGCAACTTATGTTGATGTGAGCTTGATCCTTGCAATTAACAAATATGGTATTTTTTAGGGTTTATCATAGTCTAGGTTTGTTTGATTTTCTAGAAAATAAGACCAAACCATAAAAAATTGATCTATATACTTGAGAGAGGAGAACCATACCGTTAGAAATAGAAGAGGAGAACCGGACTAGATCGGATCACATCTTCGGCTCTGGTTCTATTCTAATTCTGGTAATTATCGTTAAATATTAAAACTTTTTTTAAAAATTAATGAAAATAAACAAATCAAATAAATCATTCTACATAGTGCACGATTCCTAAAAAATCAATGGAAGTGCTTATTGAACTCGTAAAAAAATAATGGATGTGCAGAACTGATCAAAACTGGACTAAAATGTATCGTTTTGTTTATGCAACCCCCAAATATTTGATGGAACAATGAAGAATTTCTCATAAATATTTTCCTGTCTTATGTTATCATTATCATATTTTTTCTACATTTTTTCTAAGTTCAATATAGTTGGTAATTAAAATGGTGTCCAGCCTGAACACACTACCCAGCGTCATCTGGTTGGTCTCCCGAGCCATGGTCGCCATTTCCACCGCACCCAGGGCCCCCGTCTAGTTTTAAGACTCGACTGACCCTTCCCCTTCATTTTCATGGACCACCCACAATTAAAAACTCTTTTTTTTTTTAACAAATTGGGTTGATTTTTGGCTGTACTTTTTTTGAATTGTTTAAGGTAAAGTTGGTGGTGGTGGGTTAACTTTAGTTTATATTATTAAGGTAACATGGGGGAGCTTTGATTTTTGGCCTGGCTCTTCTCGAATCTAACTCTGTTTAGAGAGCTTAAAAAGCAAGCTATAGAGTGATGAGCTTCAGAAAAATCGAATATCTAGGGATAAGGAAAAAAAAAGTCAAACGTACAGATTTATATTTCCGTTTGAATCTTTGTAGCATTCACGAAAAATAAATAATGTTACACCCACTGCACTCACCTTCAATCCTTTCCGATCGTAAATTTAGACGTGATTTTTATTCCGATTGGATACGGAAAGAGTTATCGTGTTTTGACCAATCTTACAAATTTCGGGTCATTTTTCAAATTTTTTCTTTCACAACCGGAGTAAGTAATGAAGAGATCCATTATCTAAATATTAGGATTTAGCAGACAATTTTTATCAATATTTTGGCTTTTAATAGTAATTATTTTTCTATATTCTCGTTCGTGATTTGCAGATAAAACTTTCAGCGTTCGATTATTGTCTTCATTTTTGCAAATCTCGTTCAAGTCGGGGGTAAATGGTCGAAGAAACATGCCATATCATTGACATTTTTAAAGGGTAGATAGACAAACGGACAGAGGAGCATTCATGTTTCTCAAACGTGACACGAGATGGTGCTTTTGTTCTAATTGTTCTTCGTTTGGCTCCCATCATTACTACATTGTGGTGAGTGGTGAACAAGAAGAGAAGCATCAAAATTGCCATAATTTTGCTGTGTCACGCAGCCCAAACAATGGCCTACACATAAATATGTTCCCACCACTTGAACTCGTGCACTGATAACCCTTGACCAGGCCAAGAACCCTAAACCCTAATTTTATACCCTACTCAAATATTTTAATTCAATTATAGAAAATGGTCGTGTAATTGTCATGCAAGTGTTTCAAATGATTTATTTAATATCATTTGGATTTTTGCTAGTCATGTTTATAGCGTATTATAAAAAGAATCAAAAACAAAAAAACAAAATGTAGTCGTCGAACACTATGATTCAGAGTTAGATGATTAGGGTTTTTCTTCATGTTAATATTATATTATCTGCTTAATCTGTCAGATTCTTGAAGTCTCACTAGAATTGTGTATTGTCTGTTTTGGAACGTAGTGTACAAAGTTTTGTAACTTATAAGCAGCCATCAACTTTCACTCTCGATGGATACGAGACGGACATCCACAATGTGGCTCGTCATATAAATTTGCATTAATTCTTTTGAATTTTACTTAAAATATATTCGATTTTTCAATTTCTCAAAGTACACTCTAGACCATTGTAATTAACACGATCTTGTATGGTCAAATTAAAAATAAAATTATAAAAAAAGGTTAAAAATCTTCTAGTTTACTATTTTTGTTTGTTTATAAGCATTGGCAAAAGAATGATCTTAGTTAGGGTTTTCTCCAATCCCCACCAATCACAAAAGGAGACACATAACTCACGAAAAGCAAACAAAAGCATAAGGGAAGCCTTTGCCACTTTAACTTTCTACACTTTGCTTATCCCAAAAACCATCATACATACGTGACAAATATGTACATTAAATTATATATTTAATTATAATAAAGCCTAAGAACGCCTTTTCGAAAATTGGAAATCCCTAAGTTTTCACCTTTTTCATCCCACTTAGCACACCTGCAATCGTCGTCTCCAACTTTAATCCTTGTTTTTGTATCAATAAATTCACCTTAATCATTATGATTTAGCAACTTTTTTTAATTCGTAGCAAAGATAATGTTAAAGCGCGACTTTAATACGCGGCTTTAATAAAGTTTAGAATTCATTTCTATAGATCTCATCTCACTACGCGATTAACCAAATATTTTTACATTATTTTCATCCTAAGTTATAGCATGTCCAAGACTTCTACCTTATACAATGAATGAAATCCTTTTTACCTAAACTAAGTTTTATCGATAAGGTGGAATCTTTTGATTTTGATAAGCTCGAAACTCGTTGTGTTGGATAAGATCAAAAACTCTACTTATAAATTACTTAATTATCTCAAAAAAACGATATTAGACTGCACAACCTCATTACAATATGTTGAAAATCGTCAAAATCAACCGAATATTTGAGCGTTTTTGACTTCCAAGAACAACCCATCAAACTCGCTGTCTAAATCCAACTAGTTTGTGTTTCAATTTAGAAATATGAATGTTAATCTATTTGCGAGTCGTCATGCTTACAGAGGGAGGAGGCAGAAGAATATGATGCTTTGATGGTGGCGCATTTGACACATTAAATTTGATAGAATTGGGGACCCCTTTGAATTGATGGTATAATTAACCGATCAAATTATTAAATAAAATAATAAAAAAATTGGGATTGTGTCAAATCGATGAAATAATTATTTGTTTATGGTTCTTTTCCTAAAAAATAAAATTAAAAAAATAAAAAAGTACCTTAAAATAGAAGGAAATAAGAGAAAATAATATGCTTAGAGCATAGGTCCAAAGCTCCACCTGCAGCACCATTTATGCATTATTGCATAGGAATCAATGAGATAGAAGAGAACCAAGTTGAGTTCTCAACTTGATAGAGACTAACCCTATTTTCTCAAATGACCATTTTCTCCCTTGTTTCTTCGTCTTCTTCCTCCTCGTGGAGAAACCCTAATCCTAGCCATACCTAGAAACTTACAGTATCAGTAGATTCTTCTGTAAAACAACACACTGATGAAATGAAGGCCACTAGCTCTTAGATGTGGCTGGGATCGTATTTTAAAGGTGGGGACCTGCAAAAATAACAAGTAGATGGCATGAAATAATGCATAAGCTTCCCCATCACAAAGTCATGGCAGTCTCTTTTGAGGGGTCCTTTGCTCTCTTCTCTTATCAGAAATGCCCTTTATCCGTGGGGTCAATTATCCCCAATTATTGAACTCCTAACATTCTCTTAAGCTTTGGATTCTCTACTTTTTATCCCTAATTACTCATTAATTTGGATTAGAACTCTAATTTGTCTTCTAATGACAATTATTGTGATAAAAACTGTGGAAGTTGGTGGTATTCTGGGCTGGAATAACCCAAGATTAGGGTAATTAAATCCGGTGGGACTCTCGTAAGTAAGTGTTATTGCAACGTCTACCAGTACTCTCAGCACAATATTATCCGCTTTGTACTGGGGTCACATTCATAAATTTGTTCTTAAATTTACAATTCAAAATGTATTGTACTAAATAGAATAAGAAACAACAATTATATATATTACAAAACATTATATTTTCGAACCAGGTGAGATTATAACATCCTCGTGCCATTCATCTGGCCGATCATCACACGCCGATCATCACACTTATCACTTCATGTATTATAAATATGCTTCTACTATTATATGAGGTTTTTGTGTAGGCTTTTGAACGATGATAGAGCGATAGGGATAGGGATAGATTGACCATGTTTTTTCATTACTTAGCCCCTCTCGAGCTCATGCATTGAATTCTATGGGGACCCCTATCCTTACAAAAGTTATAGAGTAGCCCCTAATTAATGGGGGACCCTTTATTCTGCGAGTCTTGATGATTCTTTTGCATGAAGTTCAAATTTTTTTAAAAAAAACCCCATTGCCGAGGACTTTTCAGTTGAAAAGCGTCGTTTTTAAATTGAGAATGATCGGAAAAAACCCTTCTCTTTCGCACTGTTTGAGCAGAAGTTGAATATGATTAAAGGCATGGCTATTGAACGATCGTTGTTGAGCCAGATTTGATGTCGCAAAACTGGGTCTCAACCCAAGGTCTGTGTCATGGCTTCGGTTATTCGATCTTTTTTTTTTGTTTTCTCGGCGTGATTTTCTGCAGAAACGTTAGGTTGAAGACGATGAAAAGGGAGGGTTTTAGATTAAAATAATCCTTGCCTTAGCCTTTGTAGATGAAGCGAACAGGTCCTAATTGACAGGTCTTGTCTCTAAAAGCTAAAAAAGTTCGAAGTCTGAGTTAGTGGAGGTATCAAGTGCTCTTCCTTAACTGCACTCATCTCGATCTCATTAATGGCATCTTCCATCTTCGTTTTTGACTCTGAATGTTGTTGAGATCTGCAACCCAGGCCTGTTCTTCAAAAGCCATCGGTAACACTCTTTGCATAATTGCTGTTCAAACCATGCAAAGTTTCTCAGATTATTTTAATTTTCGTCGCGAAAAACTTTTGAACGATGAACTGTGCATGCTATCATTATCGGAAAGAAAGATCAAGAAAATAATTAAAAAAACAAACTTGAAATCTAATAAACGTAGGATTCGAAGAGCAATCTGTTCTTCGCAGTTCTAAATTATGGGAAAACGAAGACGAAAATTATAAAATATAAAAATGCGAGAGTTATGGGGGGCCCCATGTGAGTGAAACTGTGGAACATGCTCCGAAATTTGATCCTCGTGGCCAAAGTTTTGTTTTTTAATTGCCCTGAAAATCCATTCCACCAATCATTTCTGCTCCCACTAAACCCTAAAAATAAAGAAAGAAACCAGGAGAGGAGAAGGAAGAAGAAGAAGAAGAAGAATCAAAGTTTAATGCGTTGGTTTGACTAAATCTAAACCCCCACTCCGGCTGAGTCGCCGCCACCTCATCATGCTTTCACTTTTATTATGCTTCTAATTACAGTAAAACCACGATATTACCGAGTGGAATTCATTTGTTTTTTTAAATAATTATTAGAACGAAGATTAAAAGTATATGGATCGCAAGAAGAGCTTACTAATTACGAATTTAATTTAAAAAATTAAGGGAAAAAAGAAAAAGAAAAGCCGACAAATCCCAGGTTCAGAGGGCAGGGTGCATGGAAAACAAGGAGCAGTTTTTCCATTTTACGTGGAATCTCTCTCAGCCTCCGCTGTTATGGTGGTTTTGAGGCTCCACCACCCCGTCTTCCGCCACTACCCTCGCCATTGTTTAACCTCATCAGAAATCCAAGGCGCGAGGGCTTAAATGTGAATTGAACGGTCAGTCTCGCCGGTGGGTCCGAGCGCCGGCGATGGACCAGCCTTAGCCGTCGAATAAAAAAAAACTTACTATCATGAACCGGCGGTGGGTGGGTTCCGCTTCATTGCGGCGTGGTCCTCTTTTAGAGCGTGCGAGGCTGTGGCGGGGCCATTGACGGCTCTGGCTAGGCTAGCGGCGTCGGCCATTCTCAGCCGTCCGATTTCCTTGACTAGTTTCGAAGAACAGTTGCTTTATGCTTTAAGAATCACCCGAGTAGGTTAATTGCTTCTCAAAAACTACTTTTTTCAAAAACTAAATACGAGGAAAGTAAAATTTGAGAAAATCGGATGTAAAATGGAAGAACAGCTCGTCTGAAAATTCTGGTCTGGCTTCCATAGCCTGTCGCCTAACGAGCCAAGACCCAGAGAATAGAATCGGCGGGGAGTGGAGTTCGAGGGAATTGAGCGTTTCGTCTCTGTCATCTCTTTACTGTGCCTTCTCTCACTACCTCCATGGCTGAGGAGGAGGAGAGAGAAAATAAAAAAGTAAAAAGAGGAAATTAAGAACATACCCATCACAGAAATTTCTTACCTCTATTATTATTATGATTACGGCTTTGCTTCCTTTTATATATAGTGTGCTGGTGTGTAGCTGAACGATAGCGAAAAGGGACTTTCGATCGTGGCAGAGACTGTTTTTATGCTTCTGAGGAGCCTCGCCGTCTGTTTCTCTGATCAATTTGGTGGCGCATTTACGCGTTGAGCCTAGTTTTTCTTCGCCGGAATCAGCTACTCTGGAGGATTCTGCCATTACTCAGAAGCATTTAAGGCCCCGCTAATGGAGGATTCTTTAGTTACTCTCCATGTGCTCGTAAGAGTTTGCTATTTCGACTTGTAGGCAAGCAATCGGGGGCGGAAACCGGGGATTTCCACTGCAGATCTGCGTTTTCTTCGAATCCGAAAGAGACATTTCGAGCAAGGTAGTGTAAAAGTAGTGTTTGGATTATCTTCTTTTCGGCTGGTTTTGTGAAAACCATGTCATTCTCTGACCCTGCGTCCTCTTCCTTCTTTTTTTCTTCTTCCTTTTCTCGGATTTCTCTGAATTTTTTTTCTCGTATTCGGATCTGGGTCCTTTCAAGTGCTTATTGGCTTTCGTTTTCTGGGGTTGCGGTTGATTATCCTTTGTCTCATTTACTGTCTTCTATATGTTTCAGATCTAGCCGCGATTTAGACGTTGCATTTCGAGTTAGCCGAACAAAATGCTACCTCAGAAGCAAGCAGAAGAAGCGATTGTAGCGAATTTCAACGAAACAGAGAATGAAACTAAGGTGGAGGAGAAAGACGAGCACGAATCGTTCTTGGATGTTAAGAGCTTCCTCTGGCACGGCGGCTCCGCCTGGGACGCCTGGTTTAGCTGCGCCTCAAATCAAGTAAACCCCCGAGTTGGATAAATCGCCGATCAGCTGGTCGGAAATTGGTGTTAACTACGATTCCATTTTCCCCCTTCTCGCAGGTCGCACAGGTGCTCCTGACTCTCCCATATTCATTTTCTCAGCTGGGTATGCTCTCCGGCATCTTACTGCAAGTATTCTACGGCATCCTCGGAAGCTGGACAGCCTATTTAATCAGTGTACTCTACATCGAGTTTAGAAGCAGGAAGGAGAAGGAAAACGTGAGCTTCAAGAACCATGTAATCCAGGTAAATCCGCCATAGCCACCGCTGCTTAAGAAATCTCACCTAATTCTCAGAACAAATCCTCACAAAACTTGGATTGCAGTGGTTTGAAGTTCTGGACGGATTACTGGGTCCTTACTGGAAAGCAGCTGGTCTTGCTTTCAACTGTACTTTCCTTCTGTTTGGATCTGTAATCCAGCTTATAGCTTGCGCTAGGTGAGTGTTTTTATTCTCAAATAAGAAAAAACGAAGCTCTGAGTTTGCTTTCAATCTGACTTTTTCTTCTTGTTTTGTGGCGATTTGTAGTAATATATACTATATCAATGATCGTCTGGACAAAAGAACTTGGACTTATATCTTCGGAGCTTGCTGTGCTACCACTGTGTTCATCCCTTCCTTCCACAACTACCGAATTTGGTCTTTTCTTGGACTGGGGATGACCACTTACACCGCCTGGTACCTCACCGCCGCAGCTCTCATTCACGGCCAGGTAGCTCTACCCACTCGCCGGAGTTCTGCCGGTGTTTGAGTTTTTCCCCCAATTTTCTTCTTTCGTGAATTTTAAGGTTAGATCGTGATTTTTAGGTCGAGGGAGTCACTCATACCGGCCCGAACAAGCTCGTGCTTTACTTTACAGGCGCCACTAACATTCTCTACACCTTTGGTGGACATGCTGTTACTGTGTAAGCTTTTTTCTTTCCTTTGCTTCGCAAACAGTATGAAATCACGCGTATTAAGTGGAAAAGATAACCCATTGAACAGGAGATTTATCTAGTTTATCTGAAGCGATGACTGTTTTCATCTTGAATGATACCCAGAAGATGGAAAAAATGCAGGAAACAGTAGATTTGACAGAGCTTTGACGGAGTTTCTAGATCTGTTCATGGCTTTTTTTCTCATTTATTGATAATTTTTACAGGGAAATAATGCACGCCATGTGGAAGCCACAGAAATTCAAATACATTTACTTACTGGCCACACTCTACGTCTTCACACTCACCCTTCCGTCGGCCACCGCCGTGTACTGGGCCTTCGGCGACCAGCTTCTCAACCACGCAAACGCATTCTCTCTCCTCCCCAAATCAGGCTACAGAGACGCCGCCGTCATCCTAATGCTCATTCACCAGGTTCAAATTACAATTACACAACCCAGAACTCAACCTCGCCAAGACAAAAAATTTTCGTTTTTGATCGTCAGTTTTGCAAATTCGCAGTTTATCACATTTGGGTTTGCCTGTACGCCACTGTACTTTGTGTGGGAGAAGGTGATCGGGATGCACGATACGAGAAGCATTTGCCTGAGAGCGCTAGCCAGGTTGCCGGTGGTGATTCCGATATGGTTTCTGGCCATTATTTTCCCGTTCTTCGGGCCGATAAACTCGGCCGTCGGAGCTCTCCTGGTTAGCTTCACTGTCTACATCATCCCGGCGCTAGCTCATATGCTAACCTACAGAAAGGCCTCTGCGCGGCAGGTATCTAAATCAACCCTTCCTCCTCCGACCTACAAGTCTACATGCTAGAGAGAGAGAGAGAGAGTGTGTGGCTATTAAGGGTGTGATGTGAAACTATCACACAGAATTGAATTAGTTAAGATGTCATATTCATATTGCGTTTCAATGGCTGTGAAATGTGCAGAACGCCGCCGAGAAGCCGCCGTTCTTCCTCCCGAGCTGGACCGGGATGTTCGTTCTCAACGCGTTTGTCGTGGTGTGGGTGCTGGTCGTGGGGTTCGGGTTCGGCGGCTGGGCCAGCATGACCAACTTCGTGCGCCAAGTCGACACCTTTGGCCTCTTCGCCAAATGCTATCAATGCAAACCTGCCACGCCGGCCGCCGTGGCGGCGGCTCCTCATCACTGATCGCACCACTCAAAACCAATAATTTAATACTTCCCCCTCCTCTCCCGCTCCCTGAAATCTAAGTGTGGTGGATTTTTGGGTCTTTTTTTGTTTGAAATTTTTAGTGTGTTGGGATTGCGATGATTTCTTTGGTATAAAAAAAACATAGTCTTTGTTTAGTTGGATCGAATATATGGTATAATCTTTAACCTCTGTCCATTTCTGTCACGCATTTTGATTTTATAATAAGTTTTCTACGACGCGTTACGAACATGACGATGAACTCGCAACCATTTATTGTTAGGCCGTTGGATCGACCTACTTTTGACGTCTGAGATGCAACGTAGTCAAAGATAGTTGGGTTGCGTTGATTTGGTAGAACCGTAGAAGTATTTTAATGGCTTGGGTTTATAACCGTTGATGAAATGGTTGTGGGAACATCTTAGGTTTCCACGTGGTCCCACGTGGATAGCCTGATTGGCACGTGCTGTTGTCTGCATCGCCCATAAATCTCTCACATGCACGCTACTGCACCAACAAT
Source organism: Begonia fuchsioides (assembly GCA_003255005.1). NCBI lineage: Eukaryota > Viridiplantae > Streptophyta > Magnoliopsida > Cucurbitales > Begoniaceae > Begonia > Begonia fuchsioides. The sequence continues at coordinate 116,092 of QAOC01011125.1, read as the reverse complement.
TAATAACAATACCACCAAATTTTACATATTATACTTTTACTGTAGTAACTTAAAAAAATTACCCCCAATTCTTCAACGTAAATTTTGCCATCGACACAACTAAATTGGTCGCTCTCTTTCTTTTCATGTCTTTTTACGATGACTAATGGGTGGTTTGAATGAGTCTCGGCTAAAATAGTGGATGCGATAGAAATGGAGATTCTGTTTTGTCTATCGTATGTGTACATAAAAATTCGTATTTTACGCGTGTGGTTCATGGGTGATTGAGGTATTATGTCCCAATCATATGATGGAAAATCGATTATATATGTATACTTTGCATTCAAGGATTCAACAACTACTTTATGTGTCACGTTGCCAATCATTTGCAACCGTTTGTTATTTTTTTACGTTTCATTTATTGATTTCTTTTGATTTATTCCATTTTTTTTTGGATTATTTCCGATTTAAAATTCAAACTATTTGTTACGACGAATTAAAACTCAACATATTGATTAATCAACAGCCTTGCCCAGAACATTTTTTTGTTAAACATCGATGCAGGCCACCTTCTAAGCCCGCTTTGGAGTTAGACTTTGGAGCAGGATTCGGGTTCGAAATTGGGCTGTCAAGTGGGCTATCTTACGTGCTGGGCCCTCCGACTCGTGAAAGATTTTTGGCTCTTAAAAGTTTTTGCTACCTTGGTTCTGTTGTGCTGTCCACCAGGTTTATTTCAAAACGCTGTCGTTTTATGGTACGCGTGAAGGATTTATCATTTTAATTAGAGAGAGACAGAGATCGGTTTGGGTCGGGTTTTTAACAAACCATCACCCACCCAAGGAAGACCAAGGAATTTTTCTTGGCGCGTTGCAAATAACAATAGAGAAAAGATTTGAAATTTAACTTTTCTTGGCGTTCTACAGGCTCCTACTTCTGCATCCTTGATTTCCAAGGAGACAGAAACCTTAATCTGGTCGATGATTCATGACCGTCCATTCAGAGCGTGATTAACTGTGTCACCTTTTGTTTTTGATGTCCCTCCGATGGCCGACGGGAATTGAATTCGCAGGTTAGAACGGACGCCGAATTCCACTCCCACGAACGGATCAAGTTGAATATCGGCGGCGAGATTTTCGAGACCACCGTTTCCACTCTCCAGGCTGGTGGTCCCGATTCTCTCCTATTTGCCCTTTCCAACCGGCCAAGGGATGACGGCTTTCCAGTTTTCATCGATGGGGATCCGGAGATCTTCTCCGTCCTGCTCTCTCTCCTGCGAACCAATCGTTTTCCTTCCAATGCTCGCCGATTCTCCAAGCAGGAACTCGCAGATGAAGCGTTCTACTACGGAATCTAGGACCTTTTCAAGTCGGCGATTTCGCCGCCTTCGCTATCGGGAATTGATGCCTCTGTTGTTGCCACCATCCTTCCAGCGTCTGAAGGCTTAGTATCGGCGTTTACTGCGGCCGCTGGGGACGACTCCGTATGGATTGCGCACTGCGGTCAAATTTCTTGCTACGGTTGGAATCTCAGCCATGGGAGAACGATACGCACTCATTTGGAAGAGGTAGCCTCGATTCGCCGAGTATGGACTGAAATTGCTGCTGTGGGTTCGGTTTCCGCTTCAGGACTCCATTTCTACGATTTCTCCCGCGGTCGCCACGTTGGATCAACTCATTGGACTGATCCGCGCGATCCACGCATATACAAAGCTCGAGTCACGGCAATCACTGACTCAGAGAGTTCTGTTTATGCTGCATTCGATTGTCCCCACAGAGAGAATTGTATACTGGCGATCGACAAATTAACTCTTCAGAGACGTCGGTACTGGGCCGGCAAACGGGAAGCTCATCTAAAAACCTAGTGGCAGGAAAATTAATTTGGCTGCCAGAGACCAATCTGATAGTCGGTAGTGCCATCATCAGCGGGGCGTTCGGGTACTCTGGATACATTAGATTGTGGGATCCAAGATCCGGGGATGTTATTTGGGAAACAATGAACCAGGATCGGGGAGAAGCAGTCGTTTTGGAGATTCATTTGCTGGCGTTGAAGCCGATGTGGAGGAGTCGATGCTGTTCAAGGTATGCTCTAAATCTGGGGACTTGGGAATGGCGGATTTGCGGAAATTAGGGGAAGATCCATGGATGTATTTGAAAGACAAAAATCCAAGCTTACATCATATTGGCGGTGGAGGAAAGAATAGTTACGTAATCCATTGTTATAGAAAGCAAGTGTTTGTGGGAAAAGTAGGGAATTTAGAGGTTTCGTCGAGCTTGGTACGCGCAGAAAATGGAGGGGAGATAGATGAATGGGTGTACAAGAGAAATTATGTGGACAAGGTGGAGGAATCAAAGAGAGGGAGCATAAAGAAAATAGAGGGTGGCAAAGATAGGCTCTTTGTCAGCAGAGAAGATGTGGAAGGCCTGGAGGTTTGGGAAAGTTGTTATTCTTCAGGAATCGTTTCAATTTGGTGACCCAACATGAAAAAAAATCGTTCCTCCTCGAAGAGCTTTGCCTCGATTTTTGCGATTCTGGTTGAACTTGGGATTGTCTTAAGCTATTCAAGAGTTCTAAGTGCGAATCACAACAATTGTTTCTTGGTAAGATGAATCTTGATGGTTCTTCAACTGGAAGAGAAAATTAATGGTGATCGAACTAGGTCGGCCGTCTATAATTTCTGGGAGGGGACGGGCAATGGCGAAAGGTTCTTCTGCAATTTAGCGACAAGAAAGATGGGATTTTGAGGATGCTTTTGTAAAGAAGATTAGAATTTGGACTCTAGCTAAGGTGGAATTTGAATCCACAATAAAAGCAATGCATTCTTGCGCGGACATCTCAAAGAGACGTGGTTTTCAAGTTCAACCATCTAGATTGAAAGATTTCTTACAACTCTCCTATGCACTGCAAACTGAGTAAGTTTCTCTATGTCTTAACTGAAGCTCCTCCAGTTTGGTTTTGAAAGAATAATTCTTCACCGCTAGGTAGACGCGTTGCATCTTGAGTTGCCTATCCATTGCTCTAGTTGATGCTTATGTTACAATGTACAAGTATAAATTGGAAGAATAATTAGTATTCAGATCTTGGCTTCTGATTGGCCTGAAAAATGATCATGGTATTGGTGAAATCTAGGATGGAAGATTCTGTGGGCACTCGAATATCACCTTCTGTTGATGATCTACAGTTTTACAGACTTGAAAAGTTGGTGTTCTCTTTCATCACAAAGTTTATGTGCTTTTAACGAAACTCTCTACTCTCCATTATATCCACGACTTAGAAATTATTTTGGTCTCGCCTAGCGGTGTGATCGAGTTGTCCGATTGATACAATGTGTACACAAATTTGTTTCTTTAGTAATAGATGCAATCACTTATAACCTCCAAACTGAGGAAAAGCTAAAAACAAACCAGATGAATTCTTTTTCTGTAGATGGAGTTCTTTTTGAAAATATAATATTACTGCTATATTTAGGAGTAGGCAAACTCGCACTTAACTGGTTAATTTGTGCTGGATCGGTAGAGATTTTATGTTGTGAGTTGGGTGTAATAAAATATTCATGTTATGGGTCGAGTATAATTTGAACTCGATCTGACTCGTAATCCGCACAATCAAGGGCATTAGACATTTCACTACTTTGAACATAAATCTCAAAGCTAGAATGAGGTCGAGAAGAACACGAACTATAAACAGATTTGATAACAAAAAAGATGATAAGATCTTCATAAATTTATTCATAAAAAATTGATAAATTAAAAATACTCAATATCCAAAAATAAAATGCACTCGAAGTCCCATAAATCTATTAGAAAAATTAAGAACATTTGTTAATTTTGTATGACATTTGAAAATTTATCTTCTTTTGAATATAAAAAATCTTGACAAATGAAAGTCAATGAAAGTAGAAAGAGAGATGTGACTTTCATCGAAAATTGTTACTATTCATCTGTGGCCTAATAAATTGTAATCAATAGGAAAAAAACAACAATTAAATGTTATTAGCAAAGTTAACAGAAGAGATGATAGTTGACCAAATTATAAAATTATTCGTCGTGTCAAAATATAAAATTATAGTATAAATATAGAATATCTCGTATTCTTGAAATATAAGTAGTTTACTCAGTGAAGTAATATATTTTGGTCTTACTCATTTTCTCTTTGTAATATAAGTAGTTTACTTATTGAGATCCCTTCCCGATGAGTTTGAGTTTCTTGAAACGACTCTATTTCATGGGAAGGTTGAGGTGACTCTCAGTGAAGTGTGTGCTGCCTTGTACAGTTACGAACTGCAAATGAAAGATAAAAAAAGAAGCATCAGTGGAGCTACAGAAGCTCTAGTTGTAAGAGGGCGTCCGCAAAGCCAGATAAAAGGGAAGAAAGAGAGATCAAAGTCGAGGCCCAAAATGGGTAAAGATGAATGTGCCTTTTGTCACGAAAAATGACATTAGAAGAAAGATTGCCCCAAATTGAAGAATAGAGGAAAATCTAACAGAGGAAAAGCTATTGCATATTCAAATGTTGCTGAATGCAAAAGTGATGCGGAATCAGATTATTCTCTAAGTGTTTCTCGTTCAACATTGCATCCAGATGAGTGGATTTTGGATTCTGGTTGCACCTATCACATGTGTCCCATTCGGGAATGGTTTTTTGAATTTCAAGAAATCGATGGAAGAGTGTGTACATGGACAATGATAATCCATGTAAAACAATTGTGATAAGTTCAATCAAGTTGAGGAATCATGATGGATCCACCAGAATTTTGTGGGATGTACGGTATGTGCCAATGCTAAAGAAGAATCTCATCTCATTGGGGGCTCTAGAATTTAAGGGCTTAGTTGTGATGATGCGAGATGAAATTCTTAAAGCAACTTCAGAAGCACTGGTGATGTTGAAAGGCGTGAGGAATAACAATATGTATTACTATAAAAGTAGTACAGTTGTTGGGGCAGTCACATCAATAACTTCAAGTCCCAAGAAGGATGCAGAAACAACAAAACTGTGGCATATGCGATTGGGACATGCTGGCGAGAAATCCTTGCAAATGCTTGCCAAGCAAGGATTGCTGAAAGATGCGAAGACTTGCAAATTAGAATTTTGCGAGCATCGTGTTCTTGAAAAACAACGAAGAATGAAGTTTGTTACTGCAATCCATAATACCAATGGCATTCTGGATTATGTACACTCAGACGTATGAGGTCCAGCCAAGACTCCGTCTTTCGGAGGAAGACATTATTTTGTCACTTTCGTTGATGATTTTTCCAGAAGAGTTTGAGTGTTCACTATGAAGAACAAAGATGATATGCTTGGAGTTTTCCTTAAATGGAAAACTAAAATAGAAAATCAGATAGGAAGAAAAATAAAGGTTCTCTGATCAGACAATGGTGGAGAATACAAGTGTGATCCATTCCTGAAGGTATGCCAAGATTGTGGCATAATTCGGCACTTCACCGTTAGAGGAACACCGCAACAAAATGGAGTGGCAGAGCGTATGAACAAGACACTTGTGGAGAAAGTTCGTTGTATGTTTTCTAATGCTAGATTAGACAAGAATTTTTGGGCTGATGCAATAAGATACGCTCAACATCTAGTCAATCGTTTACCATAATCTGTTATAGATGACAAAACTCCATTGGAAATATAGTCCGGAAAACCTGTTACTGATTATGACATTTTGTGTTTTTGGTTCTACTGCATATTATCATGTGAATGAATCAAAGTTGGATCTAAGAGCAAAGAAGGCTTTGTTTATGGGCTTCAATGTTGGAGTTAAGGGATACCGTTTATGATGTCTAGCGAGCAAGAAGACGATAATCAATAGAAATGTTACCTTTGATAAAACTGTCATGTTGAATAAGGTAAATCTAAAAGAGGTTGAGAGTACTTCGCAGCAGGTGGAGTATACTACGAAGCAGGTGGAGTTTAAACACACAGCGGTGAATCCAGCAAGTAACACCACTCATGACTCACCGATGGTAGAAGGAGAGTCAAATGAGGAAGAAGTTTCTACCCAAGAACTTCTACATCAATCGGAGCTAATTGTCATAAGAAGAACAAGGCGAGAGATTAAAAAACTTGCTCGCTTTACTGACATGGTGGCTTATGCACTTTCGGTTACTGATAATGTTTCATCCACCTACCCAGAAGTCATTCGAAGTTCAGAAAATGGTAAATGGGCAGGTGCAATGGAAGAAGAAATGCAATCTCTTGAAAAGAACGAGACATGAGAGTTGGCGCCACTACCAAAATGGAAGAAGGCAATTTGATGCAAATTGATATTTGTAAAGAAAAAAGGATTTCCTAACAAAGATGATATCCGCTACAAGGTAAGGTTGGTGGCTAAAGGCTACACTCAGAAGGAAGAAATTGATTTTAATGAAGTTTTTTCTCCCGTGGTTAAACATTCCTTCATTAGAATTTTGTTAGCTTTGGTAACACAATTAAATTTGGAGCTAGCTCAACTTGATGTGAAGATCGCTTTCCTGCACAGTGATTTGAAGGAGGAAATCTATCTGACTCAGCCAGAAAGATACAAGATTGGTGGAAAAGAAGATTGAGTTTGCAGACTGAAAAAATCATTGTATGGACTGAAACAATCTCCGAGACAATGGTACAAATGATTTGACCAGTTTATGAAGTGTCAAAAGTACACAAGAAACAAATACAATCATTATGTGCATTTGCGCAAAATTCAAGATAGATCATATATCTACTTACTCTTGTGTGTTGATGATATGCTGATAACATCAAAGAGCGAAGTTGAGATTGACATGTTGAAGTCTCAGTTAAGCAAAAAGTTTGAAATGAAGGATTTAAGAGAAGCTAAAAAAATTCTCGGTATGAATATAAATAGAGAAAGAGAAAAAAACAAGTTATGTCTAACTCAGAAGTAATATTTGAAGAAGATATTACAGCGTTTTGGTATTCATAGAAATACAAAACCTGTAAATATCTCACTTGCTTCTCATTTCAAATTGAGAATCTGTTATCTCCAACAACAGATGAAGAACGAGAATACATGGCAAAAGTCTCAAATGCAAATGCAGTCGGAAGCTTGATGTATGCAATGGTGTGTACGAGACCAGATATTTCACATGTTGTTAGTATTGTGAGCAGATATATGCATGATCCACGAAGAGTCATTGGCTAGCTGTGAAATGGATTCTGCGGTATCTCCAAAATACCGTAGATGTTGGATTAGAATTCAAGCATGATAAATCTTTTGGTCATTGTGTAGTTGGATATTGTAATTCTGACTCTACAGGAGATTTGGATAAATGACGATCTAGAACTGACTATTTGTTTTCTTTAGCAAATGCATCAGTTAGTTGGAAGTCTACTTTGCAACAAACAGTGGCTTTGTCTACAACAGAGGCAGAGTATATGGCAATTACAAAAGCTGTAAAGGAAGCTATTTGACTTCATGGGTTGCTAAAAGACTTGAGAGTTGGTCAGAAACAACTTGAGGTATATTCTGACAGTCAAAGTGTTATTCATTTAGCAAAGAACCAAGTCTTTCATGCACAGACGAAGCATATTGTTGTTCGCTATCATTTCGTGCGAGAAATTCTCGAGGAAGAAGAGATACTTCTCCAGAAGGTTCATACTTTGGAGAATCTTGCAGATATGATGACTAAAGTGGTTACAAGAACCAAGTTTGAACATTGTTTAAACTTAGTTAATATCTTGCAAATTTGAATAGGCGCCTAACGACGCAAATTTTGAGACACTGCGAAAATCGTTTGATTAAGAAGATTTATTTTTGGGTGAGATTGAAATTAAGTCAAGGTGGAGATTTGTTATTTTTGACTGATTTCTCTCCCATATCGGGAGGATATCTTTGGGGGGAGGGGTTTAAACCTTATAAATTAACTTCTCATCCCTCAATTCTTCCATGTCATTCCAAAATTACCATCCAAAATTACTTATATTTGTTTGGTAATTTTGGTCTTACTCTTTCTCTCTTTGTATTATTTCATTGAGAAATATATTTTTGTAGTGTTCGAGGACGTATGCATATTTGGCCGAACCTCGTTAAATTTTTGTGTTTCTTTTATTGCTTTATTTAATAGCCGTTTGTTATTTTGTCGGGTATAGTTGTTGTTATTTATATTACTATTAAAATACTATGATAATTCTGTCTAGGTAAGACTTTGTTTTTAAATGGTCCGTTGTGACCCACCTCTCTTACCTGATAATTTATTTAGTGTGATTTTTTAGTACAATATCTTACGCGCTATTTGAAATTGCTCGAGTTTTCGCAATAGTTTATTCATCTCGACCATGAAATACACCAAAATTATGCCAAATTAGCTAATGTTTTCGGTGAATTTCAGTTTCAGGGATTTGGCTTCTTGTCGATGTCGACCCCGCCGGTGATGGGAAAATGTAGCGAATACGCTCCTGGATGCATCACGGACGAGCAGAAGACGCTCTTTTACACTGCTTTGGCCTTGTTAGCGGTGGGAATTGCCGGACATGTGGTCTCTCTCGGGCGATTCTTGGCGACTCAACGCGAGGAAGATAAAGAAGACGATCATGGAGTTATTTATAGCATTTTCCAATGTTTTGGGATGTTTTTCATTGACTTGTTTCCAGTAATTGGCGGTATGGCTCTTCCTTATATTAAACCATGGTCGCTCCGGTTCGGTATTCCGGCGATATACACGGTGGTAGCTACGCTTATGTTCTTGAGCGGTTCTTGTTGGTATTGACACAAGCCTCCCCAAGGAAGTCCAATCACTTCTCTAATCCGAGTATTTTTCGCTTCCACCACCAAATTGATTCATCGGGTCCCGGCCGATTCGACCAAGCTGTACGAAACTCCCGATCTCGATCATCAAGTTCCTCATTCTACAGGCCTCAGGTCTCCATCTTTTGATTATGCTTTCCCTCACGACTTTTCGGTCTTTTTGATCGATCGAGCATAACTGTGATTGTCCGAGTGAGGGGCGATCAGAAGCAACTTGCCTCACTCGGACACAACTTGTCTGACTTTGACGTAACTTGACTCACTCAGACGCAACTTGGCTCATTAGAAATTTGCATCCGGACCTTTTTTTTCGTTTTAATTAATTTGAGTAATCGAATTTTATCAGAATGACTCAAAATTTTTATCAAACGTTCACAACAATAAAATATACTAACATGAAAGTTTTAAAAAAATTTCAACATCGGTACGATTTTCTATAATTTTTTGAATACATAAATAAAATATTTTTTTAAAATTAAATAGGATAATAAAAATTCTTAAAAATTATATTATACTTTACAACGAAAAATATTATTATACTTTACAACGTAAGACAGTATTGCAATATTTAATGGGTGATTTAAGTGTCGACCAAGCCCATTCCGACCTGTGTTTTCACACATTTAACACAACTGACAGAAATGGTACAAGAAAACCGGGTGAGAATCCACGGAGTAGGTGGGTGATTAAGCAAGTGATTGACAAGATTCATCAGTAAAAATCCCCTTCATGTCTGACTTCAGGCCATGAGTCGAGTCCCATTAGGTCAAGCAACACACAAGAAAACTATTTAAAATATCTTGGAAGAGGTTGCGTGGATAACGACAACGGATCCGTAGATGCAGTACGGAGAAACTAGGCGTTGACGACGATGACCCGGATACCGTTTTGGGGGGAAAATCATAATGATGAGCCAGCATACAGTGCTTGAAATTAAAGAGGCGACTTGTTACAGAGTCGTCGACCTCCATAATTGTCTTGGTTTTTAACACATGGGTGTTCCTCTTTTTTTTCGTCTTCACTGAAAAATTTCTCACGCAGATTTGCACGCAGTTGGGAATGGCTTTGTTTGTGAGGATTACTGGTATGGGTGTTCCTCTTTTTTTTCATCTTCACTGAAAAATTTCTCACGCAGATTTGCACGCAGTTGGGAATGGCTTTGTTTGTGAGGATTACTGGTAAGTAAGCTAAGACTACAGCACTCAATATGAAGATTAAATATAGAAGCTGTTGATTTTAGCCTCTGATTCGAAATTTCATCTCTTTTTGCACCAGCTCTGGTATGGGCGGATATACTTGCGGCCTATGCGATGTGGATGATGATGACATACTTGACAGGGGTGTGGAAGTTGAGTCTTACTCGTGCTGCCGGAATTCTCAACGTCTTTTGGGGCTCATCCGCCATTTTGCCCCTCGGCTTCGCCTACCTTGTGGACACGCTCATCGGCGATTTTCCCATGTTGCTTTTCTCCAGTCTCGCCTTTTCTGCAGTGAGTTTCTTCATCTCGACCATGAAATAAACCAAAATTATACCAAATTAGCAAATGTTTTCGGTGAATTTCAGGGATTTGGCTTCTTGTCGATGTCGACCCCGCCGGTGATGGGAAAATGTAGCGAATACGCTCCTGGATGCATCACGGACGAGCAGAAGACGCTCTTCTACACTGCTTTGGCCTTGTTAGCGGTGGGAAATGCCGGACATGTGGTCTCTCTAAGGCGATTCTTGGCGACTCAACTCGAGGGAGATAAAGAAGACGATCATGGAGTTATTCATGGCATTTTCCAATGTTTTGGGATGTTTTTCATTGTCTTGTTTATAGTAATTGGCGGTATCGCTCTTCCTTATATTAAACCATGGTCGCTCCGGTTTGGTATTCCGGCGATATGCACGGCGGTGGCTACGCTTATGTTCTTGAGCGGTTCTTGTTGGTATCGACACAAGCCTCCCCAAGGAAGTCCAATCACTTCTCTAATCCGAGTATTTTTCGCTTCCACCACCAAATTGTTTCATCGGGTCCCGGCCGATTCGACCAAGCTGTACGAAACTCCCGATCTCGATCATAAAGTTCCTCACTCTACAGGCCTCAGGTCTCCATCTTTTGATTATGCTTTCCCTCACGACTTTTCGGTCTTTTTGATCGATCGAGCGTAACTGTGATTGTCGTCGTGCAGGTGTTTGGAGAAGGCTGCTGTGATATTGCCGAGCGAACCACGAGAGCAGCAGGAGAGGAACAGATGGAGGCTCTGCAGAGTTACGGAAGTGGAGGAAACGAAGACAGTTATCCGAATGATTCCGATGTGGCTAACCTTCATAATGTGCGGAGTTGTCTCCTCCATCGGCAACACTTACTTTCTCGAGCAAGCGAAGAACATGAACCCTAAAGTTGGGAAGTTGGAAGTCCCTCTTACCATCCTCTTGGTGTTCCACGACGGAGCTAAAAGACCTTCTGCAAGTATTGTTCTATCTGCTGGAGCTCTAATGGGACAGAAATCGAGAAAGTATATATCCCTGTTTGGAATCGCAGCGTCAATGATCTTCGCCGTTCTTTGCTGCATCACTGCAGCCAAAGTGGAAAACAGTCGAATAAACGTGATTATAGAGCACGATCTGGTCGATAAGCCGGAGGACAGAATCCCCATGACAATGTTTTGGTTAGTCCCCCAATTTCTGCTCCTCGGAGCGCTCGACGGGTGTTTCAAATCTTTCGTTGCTTTGTTCTTCAAGTATCAAGCTCCAGCGTCCATGGGAGACTACCTGAACCATTTCACGTTTGGAGTGAGAGGGTTGGGGACCATGTGCAGCGTTCTCACGGTCTACGTTTCGGGCGTGATGAGCGAAAGAGGAGGGAAGTTGAACTGGTTCCAGCAAACGATGAACCGGAGTCGACTGGATTACTATTTCTGGACTTTGGCTGCGATGAGTGCAGTCAATCTGGTTGTGTATATCGTGGTGGCATTGTTTTACAGGTGCAGAGAATGGGAGGAAGAAGAAGAACAAGAGGAAGAGAACGAGGAAAGTGCTGAGCCATTTGGATAATGCACAGGGCTTCTGCTGCTGTTGTGGTTAAATGTGCTACAAAATACTTACTTTAATTTGTTGACTGCACTCTTTCACCGTGTTCTTTGTTGCTTCTTTTTTTTTAAACTCTTTTACCTATTTGAATTTCTATCAAACTCACCAATTTAGGGTGAGCTTAGATCGTTTCGACCCGATTTTATTCTAAAATAAAATTAAAATTGAAACTCACAATTTTAATTTTTGAAATCGATATCAGAATCAACAATTTTTCTAACAAACATTATACACTAGCCTGTTCTCAAGAATGGTGGTACAGTCTTGAGTGATTCACTATGGTTTTAAGGATAGTAAGATGTAATTCGAGTTTATTTTTCCATCGGGGATGAAAATAGATTCAATTTTAAAAGAAAAGCGAAGCGGACCGAAAGGTTCTCAAAACTAAATATTTTTTCGGTTTAGTGCTCCGTTTACTTTTTTAAAAACCAAACCGAACCAAAATTAAAAATAAATAAATTTGAAAAATTATTTAATATCTAATTTATGAATAAAATTATATTTTTTATTGTGCAATCAGTTTAGCACTTGATTTTGGTCATTTTAAAAAAAAATTAATTGAAGACAGTTCGAAAAATAAGCCTAAAGTTTAAAAACCTTAATTCCTTCCGAACCTGCCAACAATAGAAAAAAAAATTGAGCCATAATTCAAGAGTGGAAAAACGAAATCCGAGCAAGCAAAAGTTTTGAGTGGTTGTGATGTCGAATCAGGATGATCGGCTTTGAAGATTCACTCGCCGTCGGTATTTTCCACAATACTCATTCTCGCAAGGGTAGATTCAGTATAGGTGTCGATTCTTCTAACCAGGAGGGTGTCTCAGAGGAAGGAAAGTTGACACCGTGTTGGTGGAAAATTTCCGTCAACAAAAGGTTGAACGGCATTGACTTATACGAGTTTTCAAAAAGATCAATCATCCTTTTTAAAATTACATAACCAACGTTAAAGTTGGTTGCAGTGAAAATGTGGTAAAGAACGTGCAAATTCATACCACTCACGTGATCCCTATGACCATCTCTAGGTAGGATGTTGTAGGAGATCATGTGATGGACAAGACGAGTTGTGACGTTCAAGTCATTGACTTTTGGTTTAGGGGGAAGGTGGGTGTCGGGATTTTTCACAACGGAGAGGAGAAACTGAGTGTACTCACTCGTTTCGACACAAGAGGCTCGGTGAAAGGCTCGTAGTATCGAGAGGCTCTCTCGTTGCCTATGCAATTCAACATCTCGTTGAGCTTACGGACGTGATAGTTATGCGTTCTCCGTACACATAACTAGACACTTGTAACGGGTTTGGTGAAAACGAAAAATTAGCATAAAACATGCGAATTGAGGTTTCGTAATACGGTCCCCGGAATCAAAATAACTCAGACAAAACAACACGATCGAATAACTCGTGAATCGGTAGGTTACAGATGGAATTCGGTTGGAAAACACGACTTGGAATAATGGACTTGTATTGGAACTCAGATAAAAAATTTTGTTGACATTCTAAATCGAAGTACAAACTAGAATCAAACGAGGGTCTTACAATAGGTTCCTCCGGAATCGAAATGGAGGAAACCTTAGACTTTTTGGAAATTTTTTATTTTTTTGAACGCGACGTGAATGTCATTTCAAACGAATAGGTAAAATGTAAGTAGATTACTGAAAGTTACCTTTAAGCTTGACGATTCTGCACAAAGAAGGGCGAAAACAAGAAGAAATCAGAGTGAGGCGTCGGAATTCGTCGAAAAATTGTGATTTTAGGGCACCGGTCTGAGATTTAATGGGGCCTGCGGTCGACACCTTCTTTCACTGCGGTCGACACCAGAAACGCTCTTGCCAGAGATGCGGTCGATCCCTTATTTTGAGGTCGACACCCTATTACGCTCTGGAATGAGATGTAGTCGACACCGGACTGTGCAGTCGACACCAGAAACGCTTTGTATTCATATGCGGTTGACCCCTTATTTGCGGTCGACACCCTATTACGCTCTGGAATGAGACGCGGTCGACACCGGACTGTGCAGTTGACACCATAAATGCTCTGTATTAATTTGCGGTCGACCCCTTATTTTGCGATCGACACCCTATTACGCTCTGGAATGAGACGCAGTCGACACCGGACTGGGCGGTCGACACCCTAAACGCTTTGTAATAATCTGCGATCGACCCCTTATGTTGCGGTCGACACCCTATTACGCTTTGGAATGAAATGCGGTAGACCCATTACTTTGCGGTCGACACCCTAATACGCTCTGGAGTGAGTTGAGGTCGACCCCTTACTTTGCGGTCAACACCCTAAACGTTGGCATACGAAGGTGCGGTCGGCACCTCCGTATAAATGCGGTTGACACCCTAGCTAATCGGTCGACACTTTGTATTATTGCGGTCGACACTTAAGCTTATTTCAGGAAAATGAAAAACCAAAAGAAGAATGGAAAGTTGCTTACATTACCATGGTTGACATTTGGATCACTACAACTTAGATGCATCCCAACTAGGTTGGCACCCATCTAAGTGTCATTCATGTGCAAAATATCAAACGATTCAAATTGTTATCGTTTACATGAAATCAGAAATGTACACGCGTACAACCATAAGTAAAAAATTCTGAACTCCTAACGTACGACGTCGCAGCTAGTTTTCAAATTCCAAGTTCTTGAACTTCTCTGCAAGTGCGTCCTCTCGTTGTTGGTTCCTCGTGACTGCGTCGCTCCAGTCCTTCATGCAAATGAGTGCTTCCACGAGATGCGTAGTCGGGTAATAAATTTCCGAGCATTCTTTGGTGGCTTCAAAAAATGGTTGCAAAAATTCGAGAAATAGATTAGTCATATCACAACTACACATATCCAAAGTAAAATATTGTGTCTTTTGACTAATAAAATCACAAATGACGTTCCAATACGGTCTAACATTTTCTAACATTAGATATGTTGAGTTCCACCTAGTTGAAACATCGGTTTTTAGTTTCCTAGGTTTGAGGTTAACCGCTTTATAAAATTCTCGATACTCTTGTTGTCGGATGTTTGACGAAGAAATAAAAGAAATTGCACCTCTAATTGAATCGATATGCAGTGATACAAATTGCATGCCATCTTTAACAATCAAATTTAAAATATGGCAAACACACCGCATTTTAGGAAGACTGAATACTATCGAAATGATAATATTTTTTAAATTGATTAACACAAACATCATTAGCGGAAGCATTATCTAACGTAATACTAAAAATTTGATCTCTTATATTGTATTCTTGTAGAATACTAACAATGTATCGATAAATTGTGATATCATTATGAGGGTATTCATAACTTCGAAAACCTAAAATGCGTTTATTAAGTTATCAATTCGCATAAATGAAATGCGAAGTCACAACAATATAGCCGAGTGCATTGGGTGCACTCCACAAATCAGAAGTAATACATATTGACATCGTGAGTGCATGCGAAAATAAAAGAAGCAAGTCATTTTTCATTTTCTCATACAATTTTATTATGTCGCCTCGCAATGTACTGCGAGAAATTCGCTTAAAGCTTGGATTAATGTATTGTTGTATAAATTTAACGGTTCCCTCGTGATCAAACATTGAGAGAGGTAACTCTCGTTGTGCCACATATTTTGCAGCACCTTCTCGCATTCTATCATGCGAATAAACGAAATCTCCCGTACCAAGAGTGTTTAATTGCAATTGCATACGATCTTTCGAGTGCAAGTGCTCGTGATATTTTTTGTAATGTCGATTCATTGTACTAGTGGTGGATTCATAAGCATAATGATTGGCACAATAATTACATTGTGCCATGTTTTCTATTTTCGTGCCTACGTTAATTTATACGATTTGAAAATGTTTCCAAATTTCCAACGTTTTTGATTTCTTGGCCCGAGGGGCGGACGTGGATGCCTGTGCAGATGTGTGTGTCAATCCGACGGAAAATGCCGGATTCATAGGTGCAACTTCTTGCACCTCATCGTCGGAAAATGAAAACGTTTCGAATTCTACGTATTTAGGCGGTGAATCCATAACAAACAATGAATTATTTTTAAAAAAATTACTACTTTGATACCGTTCACCGAGTTGTTGATGATAGTAAAGAGAATCGTAGAACGATCAACAACTATAAGACTTTCGAGCTCGAAGACTTCACATAGATTTGCACAGAGAGTTTCATGTAAGAAATTCTCTGCTAACTCTCACAATTTATAGAATTTCATCATAACAGCTACCTCTGGTCGACCTGCAGTATTTCAAGGGTCGACCAGATGTTTCCGTTGAATATGCAAATTGTAGTCATTACATTTGACTGGTCGACTATTTTTACAACATCGATCGACATTTTGTGTAAACATGTCGACCCTTTTATAATGGCGGTCGACACTTTCACTAACGATAAATACCTTGCGGTCGACATATATGAACCTGGTCGACACCTAAAACATTCTGTAACATATGCCGGTCAACACCTTCTTATGCGGTCGACCTACAAATTTTATGATGTAGATTAAGTGTCGACCGCTATTATACTAAGAGTCGACCGCACAACAGGTACTCGGAGCCTACCAAGCCAGCTCGCGCCGGCTCGTTCGTTTGCCAGCTCTAAGCAAAACCGGTTAAACGGACACGGTATCAAATTGAAAAGCAGAGGTTTTAGATTTTAAAAACCAAATCTGAGTAGGGGTTCATCCTTCAATGTACGGAACGGATGAAGAAGAAGAAGAGAATGAAGATGAAAGAACGTTTTTCTTTATTTTGGTTCTTAATAAATATTTTTAATTTATTAATAATAATCATAGTTTAAGTTTTCGCAACGTACTCAGTGGGCTGGTCATCAAGGTCTTGAACATATTTAATTTATGGGGATGAATTATTGATGGAAGAAGAAGTCAAAAGTGTAGGTCCCCCGTGACTTTGAAACTACCCAAGGGCACATATTTCTCATGCACAATTTTATAATTTCATATAGAAAACAACCTTTGAACGTCTGCTTAGAATCGAGTGAGACAGAGTAATTAAGGTGTATTTGCAAAATTGTTCTATTTTTTGTATTATTTTACCTCATGAAAATATTTGCAATTGCGTCACGTATCCAGCCTTCTTTCTTTTTCCTGTCCCATCTGCTTCAACGGCGGATTTCAAACTGCTCGGGGCCTGAGCTTTGGCTATTGAGGGGATGTTTTTTAAGGATTTCTGGCTTGTCGTCTTCTTTTTCGGCGCTCAGCTCCTTCATTCGCAAACCCGAAGCTGTAATTCAGATGATTTGCAGGCATTGGAAGATTTCTTCGACGCTATTGACTCTGAAATTGACGGCTGGGGCAGCGAATTTTCGACTGATTGCTGCGTCTGGCCTGGAGTTTCTTGCAGTTCTTCATCGGCTGTGGAGATGAACGTTGTTTCAGATACTGATAGAGTTGTGAAGATCGACCTCGCTGGAAAGAAGCTGCCGGGGATACTTTCTGACTCCATTGGCAGGCTGGGCCACCTTCAGTATCTCAATCTCTCGCAAAATTTTCTAAAGAGACCGCTTCCTTTTTCGTTATTCCAGCTCCCTAGATTGGAGGTTCTTGACCTAAGTTCCAATGATTTTACCGGCGTTGTTCCGGCGACCTTCAGTCTACCTGCCGTTCAGCTGATTGATTTGTCTCAGAACTACTTGATTGGGTCTCTCCCGCCTGATTTATGCCATAACTCATCCAGAATTAGGGTGTTGGATCTGGGTTTCAACTATTTCTCCGGCGGTCTTCCTCCGGGAATCGGCAACTGCTCCTTCTTAGAAACTTTCTCCCTGGAGACTAATGACCTCACCGGCAATATTCCCGACGACTTATTCCGGCTGCAAAATTTGACCTTGTTGAGCCTCCGAAGCAACCAGTTTTCAGGACAGCTGAACCAGCTGATCGGTAATCTCTCAAACCTTGTTCGCCTCGATATTTCCTACAATAGATTTTCAGGAGAAATTCCAGATGTTTTTTACTCCACCAAAAATGTGCAGTTCCTAGTGCTAGAAACCAACAATTTCACTGGTCATATACCGAACTCGTTATTGAGCTCTCCGACGATAAATCTCCTAAACTTGAGGAACAATTCGCTTTCGAGTCCCATCGGTATAAACTGTTCAGCCATGGCTAACCTGACCTCCCTCAATTTGGGAACTAATTGGTTTCGCGGCCCTGTTCCGAGCAATCTTCCGGCATGTCAACGGCTGAAAAACATAAATCTAGCCAATAATAACTTTACCGGATATATCCCTGAAACCTTCAAGAACTTTCAGAGCCTTTCTTATCTCTCACTATCCATTGCAAGCACAGTCAATCTCCACTCTGCACTTAACATCTTGCAGCACTGCAAAAATTTAAGCATTTTAGTCCTCAGCGACAACTTCCACGACGAAGAGCTGCCTTCTGATCCTACGCTTGATTTCGAAAACCTCAAGGTTTTGGTTATCGGTAATTGTAGACTAACGGGCGTAATGCCTGAATGGCTGAGGCGGAGTTCCAAATTGCAGTTGTTGGATTTGTCGTGGAACAGACTGAGCGGATCGATTCCGGGCTGGTCGGGTGATTTTCAGAGTCTGTTTTACTTGGATTTGTCAAACAATTCATTCACCGGAGAGATTCCGATAACCATAACAAGACTACCAAACCTTGTTGGTCGACGAATTGACTTCGAAGAACCTTCTACAGATATCCTGTTTTTAATGCGAAGAACCGTCGGTGAGCCATTGAAGTACCCTAAAGTTTTTAGCTTTCCTCCCACTCTGGAGCTTAGCAACAACAATCTGAGTGGACGAATCTGGCCGGATTTTGGGAATTTGAGACAGCTCCATGTATTTGATCTGAAGTTCAATAATCTTTCAGGGGAAATTCCGAGCTCTTTATCGGGGATGACTAGCCTGGAGACTTTGGATTTGTCGCATAATAACCTGACCGGAACAATACCGCAATCCTTACGGAGTCTAAGTTTCTTGTCCAAGTTCAGTGTCGCTTACAATCAGTTAAGTGGGGCAATTCCTTCAGGTGGTCAGTTTCAAACCTTCCCTAATTCAAGCTTTGAAGGAAATAATCTGTGCCGAGAAAATGGTTCTCCCTGTCCGGCAGACGATGATCAAAGCTCGTCGACATCACGCGATGAACAAGACAACGAGGAGACGTACTTTTGGGGGAGCTTCGTAGGATCCTATGTAATTGTGGTGATATCATTAGTTGTATTTCTTGGGATCGACACTCGTTGTTCTAGGCTATGGTTTCAGGCAGCTGATGTCGTCTGCTCCAAACTAGTTTCCATATTTGTTTACCTCAAGTTTATGTTAAGGATAAAATGAAGCATTTCATTCACACGAGAATTGCTTCCTAATTTGATCATCGACAGTAAAATCCTAAATAAAATTGCACTTTTTTCATAAATCGCAATAAAAACTATGACGACCCATTGAAATATGATGTGATACAATCTTATATTGTTTGTGTTGTATACAAATAATGTTCTCATCCTATTAAATATTAGCGTTTTTTTTACCTGTAAGCTTAAAAACAAATTCATGAGAATAACTAAGGCCAAAAACAAATAATATTGTGCTACGAACACCAAAAGACATTACAAAAATTATCTTATCTAACATCCTAATGTGCCTTCAGAAATAAAATATAATATTGAAGTATAATTGATGATCAACTCAATCGAACAAACTCCTTCTCCAATCTTTCTTTAATCTATGGACTCTTTCTTGTGTTTCTCCTTCTCCCCCATTGCTTCGTGGCCACGATTGAGGAAACCACCGAATAAACAAGTTGTCATTTAAATGATAAAATTAAATTTATATTTTTTTTTTTTGTAGATATTCTGAACTTATCTGAATATTATAAATAATTATTTTAGTTATAATATATTAAAAATATTATAATATATTAAATAAATATATTTTTTAATTATCTTCTCCAAATTGTTTCACCGGGTCCCGGCCGATTTGACCACGCTATATGAATTTTTAATATATTTAAGTTGAGTTTTAAGTAATTGGACGAATTTATAACCAATTAAGGATTTATATTGGATTTTATTATGGTTTAGATCGGATTTTACTCAATTTTAGAATTTTTTTGACACACGATCTCAGTTTCGGTTTCATGATTTTTTACTCATAAAAATCGACAATGACCCATAAATTATGATTTTTTTAAAATTAGGACTAAGATAGCATTAAAACCATTATTTTTAGTCTGGATTACGGTTCCTATGCGGTTTTGGCCACCTATATTTACCATAAGTTTGTGAGATGATGCTTAGTACATAGTTGAATATTAATTGTGGTGAAAGTCTTAGTAGCATTATGCTTATCTTAATCCACCGGGTCTTAACAAGATTCTTCGCTGCATCACTGCAACTAAAGCGGAAAACCGGTGAATAAACGTAATTATAGAGCACGATCTGGCCGATAACCGGGACAATAGAATCCCCATGACAATGTTTTGGTTAGTCGACAATAATCATTAAGTTGATCCGCGAAAGATCGATGTTCTTTGATGTTTTTCGATGTTCACAATCACAAGCCAAACTAGCGAACCCTTTTCGTAGAATTTGATGATCTTCCAAGACCAGCTCGGTTTCTCTTTAATAGAGTCATGATTCACCAGAGGAACAACGTCAAGAATAGGCTGCCTCTTACTGATTAGATCACATATGAAACGCAGAATAATTGTAGGATCCATGCTGCGTAACCATGTTTTGATCCTGCAGGCTATAAGGAGCCGAATACGGGTCGAAAACAATCGGACTCTCGCCTTTTGGACTCTGCTCCTTGGAATGGTGTGGGGAGAAAGGCTCTTTCTCGTCCTTCCGATCGAATTTGGTGTCGGAAACATTGACGGTGGTGATATCGTGGATGCTCGATCTTCTCTTGTCCTTCGCGCCGTTCTGTCGGATGAAATACTTCTGAGCGTGGCTGGCCACCTGGGTCGGAGTTCTCGACGTGACGAAATTCCGAGATATGTTCCTCCAATCCCCTTTTCCATACTTCTTGAGTCCAAGCAAGAACTGCCTGATCGTGTCAAAAATGTTGCAGAGCTTACTCAATACCAGTCAAACTTCATAGTTTGAAGAATTTGCAGGATTCGAGGAGAAAATGTGGAATTTATACCTGTGTTCTTCTTCTGTCCAGGGCACTCCTTTTTTCCTCTCTTGCTCGGAGGGTCGAGCGAAGCTCCATCTTTTATCAAATTCGTGGCTGTGGCTGAGCCAGTCGAGAGTGAAGGAATTGGAGGCGTACCCTGGAATTGGGATGAGTCCTGCTTCGATGTCACTGACGTCTTCTTCAAGTTCTCTGTACTGTTTCAGCACGTCTCCGACCGTCTTGCTCGGAATTGTCGCCGCCACATTCAGCCACCGGTCGGGGGTGTCCTTGTCGTACAAGGCCAGCGCCGTCTCGAACTGTTTGTTTTCCTCCGGCGTCCATTGGGTTCGCTTGCTTTCCTGAAATAGCCAGATGGAGCTTTGAAGAGTGGAGGCTGGAGACTGATATCCAATGCCCTGGTTCATCAATCTCCCTTTATTCTCTCTCCCCTCCCGTTCTGGTAGAGAGAGAAACGGAATGCAGAGAGGTCCAAATTTCCAGAATCCGTGGAATCAAGGATTGTGAATGGGGAGAGATCCAGGTTTGTTCAAGACAAACCCTCGAACTTCATTTCAGATCCCAAACCGCAGACAAACAAGATAGACAATGAGAAAAAGAATCAGAACTCAGATAAAAATTTCAGATAACAGACGCCATTAATGAAAATTCTCGAATCTTGCAGCTCGAGAACTAGGAGTCAGGCCTCCCCAATCCTCACCAGACAGACTGAAACCAAAACAAACCCCACTAAATTAGAAAAAAAAACAACGGCAAGTCTCAAAAAGCCGAAGCAGAGAAAGAATCGGGAGAAGAACAGATAGTTTTATAAGCCCGTGTTCATATTTTGTGGGGTTTCTAATATAAAATCCGAAAAACACACGAAGGTTGAAGAAAAGGCGAGTGAAGGAAGACCACTTGCAAGACAGAGATCCAATAAAATATACACTCGGTTAGCATTAAAACGAGGTTAATGACAGAAAAGAGGCGAAGCGTGTCGGTTTCTGATTGGCTGATTTAGGAAAAAGACAGGCTGTGTCGGTCAAAATTCGTGCGAGAATGTGAGACTTTGATCTCTCTTTGCTCCCTAAGTTCATGAACCCTAAGTTTTGACATTTTATGTTGTAATTATAAACCCATTAGCCGACATGAAGCGTAGAATTATGCTCGATAGATTTTATTTCCGTCCATGATTAATTTTACATTGATCGATACATTAAAAAAACGAATGATTTTATTCTTCGTATCGGTGTATAATGTGTTTAAATTCAATTTCAAAAACAAATTCGTATGGTCTATGACTTGAACAAAACAACATCGTATTGCCTACATAGTAAATCCAAGTTGAAGCCAATATATGCTTGGAAAATCACGAAATTAAATCAAAATATAATAACGTTTTGCTAAAAAAGACAAGAAATAATAAGATGTACGGACGGAAGCTGTACGGCCATCAAATAACGTTATTTTATTCTTCATTTTGTTGTTTGATGTTCCGAGACAGCTGACTTCCCATATTTTTTAATCAAATTTTTCTTATGTTTTTTTATTTTATTATCTGGGTTTTGCTCAAAATTTAATCTTCCCATGTACATTTATACGTTCTACCGACACCCAAAAATACGTATTTATAAATTCAACATTTTTATACTTTCAAAAGTGAATATTTTGATCATTCTGACTTAATCTCAATTCGTTCTTAAGATATAATTTTAATAACGAGATATCAAAGACTTTAGGTCACGACCAAGTACAATGAATTAAGACGTGCTACTTAACATATGATTAGTCATTCTAACGAACATTATTCATAAACATTCAATCTAACCCTCTTTGCAAATATTTAATTAATGTGCATTGTGACTTTTGGTTTATTTAAATATTATAAGTGCTAGGGTAATTAGCGTTTGAGCATCTGACTATATTCGTCGTCGTAGGTTAATTTTGGGTGGTAAGTTTGTCTACTAGCCTAGCTCCAACTTTGGGTTCTTTTGAGATTTATAATATTCCATATTAAATAATAGTTGAGATTATTTTAATTATATTTAAACAAACATGTACTTAGGTTAAAATAAATACTTGTGTCAATATTATATAATTATATTATAAACTACTACACTGTCGGCATACCCCATGTTTGTATTTTGTACCTACGCCAAGCGACATGCATTGTTGCCGGGGATGCAATTTGTATTTACGTACGACATGCATTGTTCATAATTTATGACTCTCAAAACTCGAATTGTGAAATGGGTTTTTAATCAACAAGAATAAAAATCATGAGGGGACAAGACCAGATTAAAATTGACAGTTTTTACATAAATCGACTGTCTCGATCTAGTTTTGTCTATCCTTAATTAACTTTTGTATAAGTGATTTTCTTTATTTTTTTCACTTTCATTCACACATGATTGAATTAACACTCTTAATAAATTGCAATTTCTATACGTATGACCTGAAAAAATAAGCAAACTTCTTTTACTCGTAAAAAATCTTCATGTATGTGTTTATGTATCAGTTCTTGTATGCTTGTGGAGTTCAACATTTTGGAAGATCTTTCGGAGGAGGGATGACCGATTGTTTTGGGCCTTTCCCGTTGTCCACTAAGAACGCCATTTTCAGCCCCCATGTCGTGTGAATTTCCAGATGGCAATGCATGAACCAAACTCCTGCAAGTTTCGTTCAATCATCAGACAAAAAGATGCTGTTGTTTGAGAAGGAAGGTTTATTGATGTTAATCTTTCATCTCTATTCCGTTTGTAGACAAAGAAATAAGGCGGAGGGTCGTTTTCCATGTACCTGGGTTATCAGCTCGGAATCTTATGGCCGTCCAACCACCGGAGGGAACTCCGACGGTGTTCCTCTCGACGGGGTCGAAGAGATTAAACTTTTTAGGATGAGTTGTAGAGTTAAAATTCCCCAGTCCTGTTCCGACGACGAAGAAGTTGAATCCGTGAAGGTGGATCGGGTGATTCTCCGGGACCACTAATCCGGTATCTTGCAAAACTAGTTCGACGGTGGAGTTGTATTTCAGTCTGTAAACCTTGGTTCCGTTTGTTGTCAGCAAATTCGGAGGGCTGCCGGTGTAATTAAATATATGAGGGGGGGTCGCCGGAAAATCAGTTGAGAATACTCCGCTGATGTTGAAATAATGAGCTTGCAGTAAGGCAGTCTTGGGCATGGTAAAAGTGATGTTATTTATGCTGGCTACGATTCTGCTTCCATTTAAGGCTCTGCAAGAAGAGCAAATTTTTAGCCCTAGGCCGACGGTGAAGAGAAGGTTATGATCGATCTTCAACGGCACTTTCGCCGGGTATTTTTTTGAATTCAGGCTTTTGAGGGAGTTACTGAAATGGTTCGAAATTTGGGTGGCGTTTTGCGGCGGAGGGGTGGTGAGAGTGGTGGGGGAGTCCGATAATGTCCCGGCGTAATGCAGCGTGGCTACGGCGGTTTTGTTGTCGACTGCGATCAGAGCGTCCATGAACGGGGAAGCAGCGACCATGTATTTGCCGGTGTTTTGATCGGCTGTTAGCAAGGCGTTGGTGGTTTGTCCCGGAGCGACGAGGATGACGTCTGTTTTGAAGGGTTTCACGTAGGTTGCGTCCACTTCAACCACCGTCAGATTATGGCCCGCGATTTTGAAGAAGAGCTCTTCGTTGAGTGCAGCGTTGATTATTCTCAACATATATGTTTTCCCGCTTTTGACATGCAACGTGAAACCAGCTGAAAATCATCGCGAAATAGAATAATCAAAACGATGATATTTGAAGCTCTTGAGATTTTATAATTTGGAGAATTACTCCGAGCAGAGCAGTTAGAAACAGGCCCGGGATGTCCATTGATCAAGTGAGCATCGGAGACCGCCGGAGCTGATCCAGATTTAAGAGCTGCATTTATCACATCTTCAGTATCTGATTTCCACCACTCAGCTGCCAAATCAAGAAACGAAAGATGAAAAAAGATCAAGTGAGGAACCAGGATTAGCGAGACAAAAGCTCAGTTTTGAACTCACCCAATAAAACGACAGCTTCTTTATGGGGTTTAGCGAAGAAATATGGAACTCCAGGCTTAGGCAAAACCACTATAGCACCGTGTACGGTGGCTCTTAGCCAGAGAATGTGTGCGTGCCAAAAAAGTGTTCCTCTTTGCCCTGTAATTGTGAAGTTGTAGACGTAGCTCTGGCCGGTTCTGATGGGGCACTGAGTTATATACGCCGGTCCGTCGGCCCAACCTGTTCGAAGTTGCCGGATTCCATGCCTGCAAAGTCACGGGATATCAAATCTGGAATTTGAAAAATAGATAGTATAAGAGAAGAGAAACTATATGTTTCGTAAGCTTACCAGTGAATAGAGAGGTTATATTTGACATGGTTGACGACCTTTACCAGCACGGTATCGTCTTCCCTGGCATAAATGGTGGGTCCGGGGAACTTTCCGTTCACCGTCACGATGGGCTTGGTGGAGCATAATCTGGTCGTGTTCTTCAAAACCACCTATTTTTTTCCCAAAACAACAAACCCGTCTTTTCATAACCAGAGACAAGAAAAGAACATCTCATTAAGATAAAAAAACTCACGTTAAACTTGTAATGCCGAGTTCTGCAGTGGACCGTGGACGGGCCAAGACACGCTAGAAGAAGAAGACATCGAACCCAGAACTCCATTTTTGCTTCTCGAAGGTTGTCTTCAAGCATGACCGGCAAACGCGCCCTTTTATAAGGCGCGACGCGATGTTAGGTGGAGGAACAAAAACCGGGTGCTTTTCTCTGATGATATCTTCTCTATTACATAAAGGTCTTTCGGTCTTCCATTAATGGATCCTTGCAGGAGCTCTGAAGCTGTTAATGGAGTCTGGAAGTTGATTGGGTTATGTTGAAGCAAGAAGCAGAGCTGATGGTTGAGAAATGGCTTTCAGAGACGCGAAGGAGATGGTGGAATTTGCCTAATATTTGAGCTGAAGATAAATCATGATTTGTTGGGAAGCACATAACTAACGGTGGGTGATTAAAGCCTGATTGACTCTTTAACTTCTCTAATGCAAATATTTCCATAATTTTATTTATTTATTTTTCTTTATTTTATGCTGAATTTTATTTCTTTCCTATGTTTGAAGAATCAAAATAATGTGACATTCCCGTGGAAGGTTCCGACACCCGAAAATAAGTGAATTGTTCATTTTGTTTAATATTCAAATCTTGACTCCATGCCTTATGATAATGCAAATATTATCATACTTTTAATATTTATTGAATATTTTGAATTCCTTAGAGGCTAGGGGTGGGGACGGCCATGCTAATTAAGAACATGAGAGTCGAAAGTTCGCACAGACATAGTTCAGTTAACTCAGAGATAGTAGATTGACTACAAGAGTTTAGGTTCGACGCATACGCTATCCTAGTGTGAGAGTTGTTACTCCCAATGTTGGGGTATCTCCTTGGAATATCAAGTAAAAGCCTCATATTTCTGGACCGCTGAATCACCGTGATTTAACCCCTTCACAAATTGTCGGGCCGGGGTGTGAGGGTCCTAAGGGCGAAGGATTTCGTCTTTTTTTTTGTACAAGAACATGGGAACCGATCCAAACCAAACAAGGTTTCTATTCGTTCGTGTTTGGTTCTGAATTTTCATTTAAGACGATTATCGATGGACAATCTTTAATTATATGTATTTAAGATATTTTGAAGTTCGAACATTTTTTTAATCGATATCTTCCATTTTTAATTATATCAATCAATACTTTTAAGTATAATGTATTTTTCAGTCGACACTTCAAATTTAAAAAATTATCAACGACGCTCTCATACTAAATTTTCGTTATCATCCCTCTTCTGAAAAATGATGGGTCAATATGATTAACCCACTCTGAGATGTGGGCGATTTCGCTTTTGGATGCAAAATGATGGGTCCCAACAACGGATTCAAAAAATAAGTGAGAAAAGGAGGCCGCAAATGGTAGCCAGGACAACACCAAGTTTGACAAAATCCAGAACATGGATAAACATTTCAGGAATGCATTCTTAGGAATCAAAGATTAAAACTTGTAAATCGGAGACGAACGGAAGATTTGCAAGATGCTATCTTTCATAGATTGTAATCCCGCCCACCATCTAAGAATTACTTACCAAAATGGCCACAGATTCAGCTTTCCAATTCAGTAGAGACGAAGCACGCTTCTGGCGATCCAGTGCGCTTGACTCGGTCTTGTCTTCTCCGGCGCGCTTCTCCGGCTGCCCTTCAACGGCGCCGACAATAGCCTTAGAACTCCGTTGTCGAGCTGGCTTAGCGGGTACCTCGCGCTGTTATTCCTCTCGAAAGCGTAATCGTCTCTCTGGCTTCTCGCGTTTCCATTCCAGCTCAGGCCAATGCTGTTCTTTCTCATATGGCCCGGAGCTCCGACTGGATTTTGGGGGTTCCTCCAGCTGCCGCCGCTGATGCTCCGAAATGGTTTTGGATGTAAGTTCCGGTCGAATCGCAGTTCTTGCCATGTCTCGGACAGTGATCTCTCCACTCCGTTTGGCCTGCTAAACGTTTCATCTTCCTCGTATCTGCTTCCGCTTCGCCGGTTTATCAGGCTCCAAATGTTCCACCCCTTGCTCCACCGCCGCGATTTCTTAGATTCTCTCCGGTCACCCAAGCCCTCCGACCAGTCATCTTGCAGCGAGTTTGATTCTCTCTGAACTCCGTCGCCGCCTGCCATTTTAGGCATTGGAAAGATGTCCGCTACGGCCGGCATTACCTTCGCGTTTGAAACGGATTTCAACTCGTCCATCTCCGCCACCACTGCCACGGTGGTTTTTCGGATGGAGCTCGACCGGTCAAGGCTTTTCCGACGGTGAGATGAGTCCGAGTAGTAATCCCGGGTTTGGGATGAACTGCCGGGTAAAACATCGTCCTCGTCGATCGAATTCATCGGCTCCTCCACAGGAATTTGGGAATCGGTGCGTAAAACACGAGTAGAGGATGCATCTTCAACCACCGATAGCATTGTCGGCATTCTACCAAATGTCCGGCCGATTAGATATCCGTCCCAAGAAGCTCGAGGCTGGTCGAACGAGTACCGAGGATCATCTACAGAAAATCGACCGACGTCCACCGAAAACCTAGGATCTGTATCGCAAGAACGCCGACCGAATCCGTGCTCGGCGATCTCCGACTGAGTTTCTCTGAATTGGTGCCCTATTGGCTTCTCCACGGGCAATGTAGAGGAACCTCCGCTGTTTCTGCGCTTCTTAAACTTTTGCTTTTCTCGCCATCTATGCCATTTCTTGCTGAAGACTGAAGCAGCCGACCAGAAACTTCCGGCTATCTCCTTGAAGTCTCTTCCGGCGGGCTTCTTGGTTTGCGAATCAAGATCTATATGATCCTTCATGGTTTTGAGCACCTCTTCTTGCTCCGGTCGAAGTTCTTGTTCGGGTTCCTCTTCAATTTCTCCTTCTTCTTCCTCAACGATTTCTTGCACTTGTCCTTCGATTACATTGTCCACATTTGGTGCTTGGTAAACTCCAGTTTCTTGGTCTTCCTCTGATTCCAAAACAGGACCAGGAACGTGAGCGAAAGAGCCGAGATTTGCCAAGTTTGTCTGTTTAGTTTGAATATCAGCGCTCTCTACGACATTGTTGGCCCGACAAGTTTCCTTTTTCGAATGACTTCCTTCGCTGTCATGGTTGAAGAAATACGAAAGAGTATTCCTAGCTCTGACGTCGCAGGACTTCCTCCGAGGCTCAAAAACGCCGGAAAACAGAGCGTTTTTGGAGGCCGAAAAGGACTTACTCCGACGAAGCTCCGGGAAAAACGAAGCGTGTTTGTTTCTATTAGACACAGCTCCTCCACCCACAATTGCAGAGGAGGTGGAGGGCCTGAAAATGGCTTTGAGAGCCGCTGCGGCGGCGGACGAAGTAACTGGCAGTTTAGGAGATGGTGAAGGGGAAGAGGGCTCGAGCTCGGCAA
Source organism: Begonia fuchsioides (assembly GCA_003255005.1). Classification (NCBI taxonomy): domain Eukaryota; kingdom Viridiplantae; phylum Streptophyta; class Magnoliopsida; order Cucurbitales; family Begoniaceae; genus Begonia; species Begonia fuchsioides. Next base: position 87,275 of record QAOC01011125.1, on the reverse strand, counting down.
GACGTTCGCAGAGGCACAAGGGGCAAAACCCAGTAAAACGTTCCTCCGGATGACGCGGACAGGAGGTGGACGGAGGGTGAGGCTGCGGCGGTTGCAGGTCAGTCGCCGGAATCATAACCGGAGATAGTGGTTGGTGACGCCGAATCGGATGCTTCTCATGTTACAGAGAGGGGGAGAGTGAGAGTGAAGGACAAAGCCAAAGCCAAAGCCGTGTCCACGACAGTGACAGAACTATCGAAGAACGTAAAAAGAAAAAGAAAAAGCATTTAGAGAGAGAATTTATTCAGCTTTTTATTTTAATTTCATGCTTAATTTAATTGCATTCGAGTCTTCATTTCTTTACTTATTTATTCATTAATCCAATATTATTAATTTGTAGGAAAAATACAGATGTTTAAAAGGCATTTTACAGTGAAAGAAACAGAGAGTCCATGGCGTGATCTCTATATTTTGCTTTTGCTTTTAAATTTTCCTTTTTGTTTTTCGACTTTTCTTACGTTCAAAGCCCGCTCTACGCACCCGTTTGTAAACCATACGCTAATCTTTCCATCATAACTTATTTTGAATAATGTCGAAGGCATTAATTATTAATAAAATATAAATATTTATTTATTAATTAATTTTTATGTAACATTGTAATTATAATATTATTATATGTTTTTGTGTGGATGGATCGTAGGTTGTAAAGTGTAATCGACTGCTGACTTAAACGCCTAACATTTTGGGCCCACCTGCCACCCTTGATCATCTATCCAGCTCTGTGAATCTCGACACACCTGATTCTTCCCATCTCAATTGCAGATTTGCAAAATTGGCCATTTGATGTCGTATTTTTCAGCATTTATTTCGAAACACAACTTTTTGTCAAAGGAAGAAATTGGGTAAAATTTAAATTACAATAATTGTGGATTAAGCACTAATTGAGAATTAAAGAGGAAGGCGTGGTGACTGTGTCCAGAAGTTACCGTCAGAGTCACGAGGACATCTTATTGGGTGGGAAGATCAACGGTCAGTATCCGTCTGTCAGAGCCTTGGAACTCAAATCCACCATTCAATTCTACCTTCTCGTAAATCGTACTTTTTTTTTATCGCGATCGATGCTTTGGCGATGGGATGGGTGATGGAAAGCTAAATCTAAGCCGGAGATTAATTTGCATTATTTTTCTAATTAAATTGTTATTTGAAGTATTTAATCAAATTATATAAATTGTGGTGTAGTCTAATTATTTGACATCTAATTGGGAGAAAATCTCCCATATGAATCATGAACCCAACCAAACTCAGTCGACCTCGAATTCGGGTTGGTCACCCTGTTTTGGGTTCGGTTTAATTTATAAAACCAAACCCATCAACTTAGGTTAATTAATTCGACTTCAAATGGGTCCGGTTGAACTGACAAACCCATCCAAGATTTGCCATCTCTCTTTTGTTTCATAAAAGTGATTCCACCAGATGAACAAAGAAAGCCTAAATTAATGCACACAAAACCCAATGATTAGAACGCGTTCTAGTGGATTGACATCCACCCAAATGCTCCATGTTTTCACATTTTAACATATATTTATTTTAAAATCAGAAGGAAATGTGTTGGGAGGAGACAGATTTTGTTTTGGATATCTGATGTTCTTTTTTGCCAACATTGTTTATGATTCTCTGCCATTGTTGTCTCTCCCATGCTTCTTTGTGCAGTGAGAATGAGCTTTCCTTTCTTTTCCTCTGCCATTTTTTGTGTCAAATGGAACGACAAAAGCTCACCTTTTTTCACCTTCAAACATGTCTCCCTAATAAAAGAAACATAACATTTGCAGCTTCTCACAATCCAGAGAAAAGCAAGGAATGATTTAACTCAAAATATAAAAAAACAATTATAAGCTGTAATTGGAACAACAGTTATCTTGTCATAGATAGTGAGAATCGAGAAAGAGGTAATTATCTCCAAGGGAGAAAAATTACCTCAAGCAGGGAATTCCAAATTGAAGATCTTTCAGTCGCCTTTTTCTCTCTAAACATTTCTCTGTTTTCAAAGGAGGGTAATGAGTAAAGTGATTACCCACTTGGCATAAAGTTTCAATATTTTATTCTGCATTATGCGTTTCTATGGAACTTGTCTACCTTAAACCAATCACGGGGAGGGTAATTTGTTATATTCGAACTAAATAACAGAACAAAATAAGGGTTAACAAGTACTACTTTACTCTAACCCCGTGATCATATTATAATAAAAAGGAAAAGGAATGATGAGGATGAATATAGAGTTTGGCATGTTACTGAAAGCGTGATCTAAGACTAGGTTTATGTTTTGTGTAGGAATACCTTCTTAGGGATTAACGACAAAATCACATGTGGTGGAGACAGAGAGAAAGATTACTCAATCTCATGCCTTAAGATTTAGTGCATTAAAAGAAACCCGCATTAGTTTAGCATTGAAATTTCAGGAAGATGGCTTTTTACCAACCTTTTTCTTTTTAGGTGTTAAGAGAGATAATTCGTATTACTAGTAAAAGATGAAAAACAAATAAACATACACAACAACATACTTTGTTTCGGAGTGAGACTTCCACATTCGTCTTTGTCTTCTAATAGAATCTGGTGCAACGGAAGGCATGTTTCAATTACGAAACAAAAATATTTGATAAACATTACATAATACATTTTGAAAAGAGAGAGAAAAGAATTTCTGCTAGGGAATTTGAGAGACATTTCAACAAAATATAAATCCTAATACTAGATGAATTAGAAATACTAACATAATTGAATAAGAACTCCTAATCTGAATATCGTTCATTCCTTGTTTGATCCCTTGTTCTCGCATTCGAGAGTTTAATAAAAAAGATACTAATCCTAAATAAATAAGAAATACTAATCCTAAACAAATAATAAGTGATATATTATGGATTCGATTTGCCAGGGACTGCATCAGAATTTTAACGGGAAAAATAAAGACGACAAATTGAATCATCAGACTACATCAAAGCTTAATTAATAAAAAAAAATCAACGAGTTGAGAAAATTAACCTATTTAGAAAATTAAAACAAACTAATAAGAAAATTAACCAGATTAAAGTAAGAAAACTACCAAAAAAGCAAATCAAATATTCAGAATTACCGTAAGAATTCAAATATAATTTCCTTTGTTATGATTACCCTCGATTTTTTGCCTTTTAACCAACATTTGTACCCATTATGGGTTTGATTGAAGCAACTAATAATTGAGAAGTGGACTTGGTTGATTTCACTACGGATTAGACGATATGAGAAAACAAATAATGAGAATATGATGTCTCCATGTATAATTTAGCAAATGCATATTATTTTCTGAAACTATAATCATAAGTCTATAAAAACCCACTTGGAGACTCAAATTTCTCAAAGACGACAGTAATAATGTAGTATCAAAGCATCTTACTAACTTACAGTTGTTTCCATTTTAAGCCTTTCATAGCTATCTGTCAGTTGAAACACCATTTCTTCCAAGAGTCTAATGTGATAGTCTGCATTCCGGTCAGTAGCTTGATCATCAAACTGATCTCAGCCTGGAAAAAAGTTGAAGCTAAAACCCAACAAGTAAATTAAGTTCTTTAAGAGCAGAATCAAAGCAACAATTTGGAAAAGACCAGTAACTGTAATGATAGTCTAAGCTTCTCTAATAACAGATCACTTTTTCTTATTGCAGAATATAGTTAATTATTGTAAGAATGTTCCCAAAATGGTATAGAAAATTCTACGCATTGCTTAGATTCTTCTTCAAGATTTCGACTACCCTTTGAGATATATTCTCAGCAAATGTTCCTAACATAGGCTCGATTACTGAAGCATCTATCTCAATTCCATGTAAATCCTTGTTTCGTTGTTGGACCCCCTTGATGAGAGCATTGACTTTCCCTACAATTGATGAAAGTAACTCAGCGACTTCATTGTAAAGTTTTGATCCATCGTCACCCGAAGCCTCTTCTTGAGAATTTGCACTATCAAATCTGGAAAATAGCTGGATTGCATTTTCTGCAGCGGCATCCAACCTTATAATTGCTTCCCTGCAAGTAGTCATGCTTTCCTGAAAATGTTTGGATGCTGAAACATACTCTTTGCCTCTGTCCTCAGTTGGCTTGCATCTCGTTGAATCTAAGAGGAGAGATTTGCATTCTTTGTTTGGTGACACTTCCAATTTGTCATCCTTGTCCTGAAACAAACAACCACAACATAAGTTAAGTCACATGAGATTAATTCACTCAATGACTCAGGTTTATTACCCTGTTAGAAAAGGGCTTAATCCAGTGTAAAAAAATGTCTGATCAAATGAATTAATTTTATAACAATTAGCATATCATCCAAGGCCAGTCCAAAATAATGTCTTCTCAGATTTTGATATTCCTAATACTGAACCACCATTCCCCAGTTATGGTACATGCCAGTAACATAATAGAAATGATGTTAATTACTTACGGTTTTTCTTAAGGTCAATACCTTGAAGTGGCTTTCCGATTCTATGTTGCATTTAGATGCGTTAGCATCAGGAGCTGTAACTGGTGTTCCAAATAGTATTTTTGCACCTCCAAAACAGTCTTTCTCCATAATGAATTTTGAGGAGCATTTTTTCCTTCTGGCCGATTCACTTCTCTGCATTAATGGGTGATCAATACAAACAATTCAAGATTAAAATAACTAAATGAAGATCCAAAATGTGTTAATGACTTTACTTCATTTAAGATAGAGATTTTTTCTACCTTTCTATCAAAGCGATATCAGCACAATTCATACTGACATCCAAAACAATATCTAGAGTTGAATACCCCACATTCATTTCTGTTTGAGACAGCTTGAGTTACATGGCTGCCTTAGTACATGGCTGGTAATTTAAGTGAATGACTGGTGAAAACTACAACTGAAAATCAATTTCTTAAAAAAGAAGGGAAAAATGTCATTTGAGTCCTAAATGCCATATGATTACATCCAAATAAAACATAAAAATAAAAATGCAAAGTAATAATTACTTGTGGAGTGACGATGACTGAAGGATGGACTAGTACTGACCTTGTGCATTGTTGATAAGTTGCCAAATTGTTGCTTGAACAACTCACTATCTTCAGAGTTCACCTGACACGCAATAAAATCTTCCGTTGCTTGCATCTCATTTTTCAACTCATTTGAGTCCAGAAGACTATGAATGCTTGCATGATTTTCTTGACCAAAAGAGGAAGCATCACAAATTGAACCACGTGTTAAATCTTGCACAGCAAAATACCACTTCTCATTAGGGAAAATCGTTAAAAAATACTTTTTTATGAGCGGATGAATGGGATTTAGATTCTAGCTTAAAATGCTCTCACACAATAGCAGCTACGTAAACATCTTTATTAGAGTGTGAAGTTGCAAATGGAGGGAGCTATACAAAGTAGAGATAAAAAACTCAAGTCTCCAAATTTTTTAGGCTCGACTAAAGTATCTCATTGCCCATCTATGGCTATAATCATGGATAGACGGCTTAGAAAGGTATTTAACACCCTCGTGTCATGTAGAAATTTAAGAAAAGAATAATTTGTAATGGGGAAATAAAAAAGAACCAGTAACAGACAAGCAAGCGAATCACCATCAAGTATGTTTTAGGACCTCTCTTAATAGATAACAGAAAATGTAGAGGGTTTTAATGGGGCCAAGAGTGAGGTCAAGTTATCATTCTTGAAGTTTATGGCACTTTTCATGCTAATTTGACAGAATTCCCAGATACATTCCCAAATAACTCGATAATAAGAAAGTTGAATAGTGTTGGCTCCATCATATAATCAAGCAGGCAAACTGAAAGAGTGATCCAATGCTTGACTTGAATGAAATCTATATGCATATTGGGTTAGACATAATGAAATTGATTGTGCGCAAAGAATATCTCTTTCCCTTCAACTCATTCCTATTTTTTTCTTCTTCATTTTTTCTTCTTCATTTTTTCTTCTTGCTTGGCTTAGCTAGATGAGATAGACAAGACTTCCCTCAAAACACAAATCAATTGAAGAAAATGGGTTTCAGATAAAGATGCCTCATCTTCACAACAAGCACGAAAATGAATGTCCATATTGTTTAATTTTTCATCAATCCCATTCAAGCATAAATATAGAATGCAAAGGATGTGGCCTTACATGAATTCTCCAAAGGCATTGAGATGTTTGTATCCATCAATTTCTGAATTTCAGGAGAGCTCAGAATGTCCAGACATACTGTATAAATGGAAAGCCATTGCCTGTCCATTGCAGAGCAGCTGAAACGCAAACATAAAAAAACGAGGGAAGAAAGTATAGAGCCCATCCAAAAATTGACAAGACAGCCAATGAATGCTGACCTACGAGGTTCTAGTGGTACTTGTGAACTTTTAATGTTGCTAGTGTCAGGAGAACTCATGGCAGGACTGTTCTTGATGTACGAGGTACTGTTGCTGAGATCATCACCCGCAGATTGTTCAACTTGAGGGGAAGGAGAACCCAGCGGAGTGCAAGTAGTCTTTTCAGCTTGCTTGCATCAACAATCATCATAGCGTCAGAATGAGGAACAAACTCCAAAAAAGTTGCAAAAGAGTCAAATAAAAAATGCAGAAACATATATTGCTTGATCTTTATCAGAAATTTGAAACAATGGTTAAAGAAAACTATCTAAATCTGCGACACATTTTCTTTGATTTCATATTTCACGTTGAATTCTTTCGTGTGGAGCAGTAGAAGAACTAGATAAGTGGAAAAAATATTGATATCCAGCTCTATCACATATCTTACATGTGTGGCGCTATCAAAACTTGATAATTTCGCTTGTGCCCATCTGGGAAGTCTTGAAATACTAAACCGAAATGCTAAGATGTCCTGAGGATCATCACCCCTGTTGACCGTTCTTTGACCAAGTTGGTTTGATTTTCCAATCAGAATGTCCATATCTGGATTACTTACGAACTGCTGGTTTTCCTCTTCGCACAATGTGATTTTACTAAGAAATATTGGCTGTGTCATTCTTTGGGGTGACAACAGAGGAGAACTTTCCTTTATTTTCTGCAGCATCCTTGAAGAAAAAGCAGCAGGAACTTTCCATAAAAATATACAACCATCTCCACCGATCTGAATGCATCACTGAGTTAGTAATTGGTGATGAAAAGAAGAAAATAAGAGAGTTAGAACTGTGAAAACTACAAAGACATCGCCGTAATTGGTATATCCTTTATTCTATTCTTTCTATATCTCAATACAAAACGCTTTGATATCAGAGAAATCCTAGGGAACATATCACCATAGACAAATTAGAAGTTCCAAAAACTCTTAGTCAAGAATTAAATTCATAAAGAATATAAATGCAAAGGCTCCGCATAAAACTAGGATGAGACCGTTTTTGAAAGTTAAGAACGACAGAAACTCAACTGAAATCATATATTTGCAGTCAGATGAAAAAACGAAACCAGTGACGACTTCTCCATGCCCCCAGGCTTGCAAAACCATCTCTCCAGTGATGAAGTCGTGCATACAGATAGACTTGTTTGAGTTCGAGCAAATGAGGTAGCTACAGCTTGGATCCATTATAATCTGCGTAAATTAAATGATTAGCAAGATTATGACTGATGCGAGGATAATTCAAGGCCTCACATGATAAACAAACCTTTATGGGGTCTCCAAAATTTTTATCTAGCTTGATTGATCGTACTCGCTTTCCAGAAGCAATGTCGAATGTGTTTATCTTTTTGTCCTATTGAATACAATATAACCTCAGTAGGAAGAGAATTGGCATACCAAGAACATGATGAAAAGCACAAGCTGTACAGAAGATCAACTGACAAACTAGCAGTTTAAAAACTCAGATGGGTAGAGGCTACTCAAAAGATTTAGATTTTGGAGGACCATTGAACTATTCATTCAATATAGTTGGTACGAATTGGAGAGTCACAAGTTCATCAACCTGGCCAACTGTGACAACGACCTCCATTTTTGGGTCTATAGTCATGTCATAAACAGTTCCTTGCGATGCCACTTGACGATGAAAGCACGAAACTTCTATATTGTGGTCTTTCATAATTACTTTGCGAAACACGAGAGATCTGTGTAGAAGAGAAAAAAGAGGCTCTTGAGCTAAGTAATTTTATATGATCAATTAACAAAGATTGAGAACCAAATTAAGAGCAGAAATGCAAAAATCATTTATGCATACCTGTCTGCACTGCAACTGATGAAGTCATACCCATTTCCAGTGAATTTTACTGAAGTCACAGCAGCTGAATGATCATCTACACTACCAACCAAATCGAAATTCCTGATAGAAAGAGCAGTTATTTTTAGTACATACATCGTTGAAGAAATCTAGAGAAAGTTTAAAACCTGAACCTTTGAACATCAAAAAGATGAATAACTTGATCCCGACTTCCTGAAGCCAGATAGTGTTGACTGCATTCGTCATCTTCAGTAATATTATTCTTTTTTCTCCGCATGGTAAATGTTAGTGAAAGAACCTCTGCTTCATGAGCGCCCTGCCAAATAAGCATTATATACATAGATTTGCCACGCAAAAGAAAATGCTGCAGCATAGGTGAAGCGGATTTACTTCTATGCAAAGAACTATTGTTTCTAGCGTACAAGAATACAGGTATACTAGTATAAAGAATAAGGAGATAAATCTCATTCAGGTTACCTGAAGGCAAGTATAATCAGAAGTTTGAAGGTCATAAATGTGGATGCTTCCATCACAATCACCAGCCGCAAGGAACTTTCCATCTGAACTAACTGCCATGCAGCGAAATCCCCGAGTGTTAGAACCTGCCGCCACTATATCACCTTTCAAAATTCCAGCATTTACTGCATTAAAAAATAAAAACAAATAAATAACTTTTCTAGATATTGGTTTCTGAAGAAAGAAAACCTCAAAAAGAAATAAATTTTCAGCCAAATGGATTTTTTATTACAACTAACGAAAAGAATGATTACCTAAATGTGATGTTTCAACTTGTCCATTATGTTTCATATCTCCACTAAGATCAGATGGCAAAGTAAGATCCCATAACCGTATGGTACCATCTGCTGAACATGTTGCAAAAGAAATTCCACCACGACAACCTCTAGCAACACATGCAGCAGATGGATCATGCATATTTTCACAATAGAGACTCTTGACATCCCATATGCAATCAGAATGTGAAACCAACACACACAAGCTTGACGCCTGGAAAACATTCAGAGTTTGAAGATATGATATACTAAAAAACTCACAACAATTAACGTGACTTCAATGAAAATTGTTATGAATATCAAGCAATATATTACTTGGTTTGGGTCATGTACATCCCATATATAAAGACTCCGATTGCTATAAATAACCACTGCAAAACAGAATCATGTATAAAAAAAAAGACCCATTAACTGATTAACCCTTAAGGACAGTATCAGCATCATGCTCACCAAGCTTTGCCGAATTTGAAAACTGACAAGCAACTGCATCTGGAATGTCATGTACTGACTGAAAATCATTAGTTGTGTTGTGAACTTGATGTAGAGTTCCCAATTCACCATGACATTGATTGGACTTTGAATATAACAAACTTCCAATGTATTTGAGAATCCCAGCATCAAAGAGTTGTACTGTTCCATGGCTGCATGCACAAGCAACTAGCTTGTCGGAGGCAGATATTGATGAGCCTCTTTTAACCTTATAATACGTTTTGAAGATTCCATGATAGTTAGTTGAGAGAAACAACAATGAATTAGTAACTATAATCTATCATTAAGTTAAGTCTAAACTGAAAAAAAAAACGTACCTTTAAAGGCACTGACTTTCTTATTAGGAATTCAGACGTAACTAAACATAGAACACCTGTAAGCAAGAGGAATAGCTGAAGACTAACAAATGCTTCACAAACTTCAATTCTTAGTCAATAGTATCTGCAGTTTGGCAAAAAGAAAATCCAACCTCTATCGGTCAAAGCAAAGATAGTGAAAATTCCATCAACGTTTTTATCTGTTACCATAGCAGAAGTGACAGAGACAAATAAGCTTCCTTGCAGAAGGCCAAGATTTACAGGCTTTCCGTGCATAGCCAATGAAACAGCTCTCATCTTTCCAATATTCCTTGGTGATGATACAATTGTCCAAAATTTCAGCTGCTTTTTACCAGCAGTTATAATGGACTTTCCATCTGAAGAAAAGCTTACAGATGAGATTGCAGAGCAAGAGGAACTGGCCTTGACCTTGGTAACCAATGTCCCACTTCGCCAGTCCCAAAGACATATGTATCCTCCGACTGACACAAGATGTTTTCCTAAAAGATAAGAGAGTGAAAATAATGACTTCAAATAATCAACCTAAAATGAAATAAAGAGAAATTATGGAGCGCCAGAAGCAAAAGCACTTAGCTGACTCACCATCAGGAGAAAAGGCAAGACATTCAATGCCGTAGAGATGACCTTTCAGCTCAGACATGAGGGCTTTGGTAGCAGAGTCCCAAACTAATACGGCTGATTGAGTTCCGGACTGAAAAAGATATTGGATGTTTTGAGATGAATTAATGTTGAATTAATGTTGAATTAATCTCCCGAAGAACTATCTTATCATTGCAACATATAGATTATATCCATTCCACTAGGTGAGAAATAAGTGAAAGCACAGTCACGTATAGTTCGATTAATGATGTGAACTACGAAAGTGAAAACTGTCGAAGACAATGAAGAAGGAAAATAGAGATTATTCCAACCCACCTCTCCAGCTGATACGAAACGACCAGTAAGGGACATGGCGACACAGCTCAGAGGTTTTGGTGAGCGATGGGACACCATAAGATGCGACTGACGGCCGTAGTTCACATCATAAACTACCGCAACACATCCCGCTACAAAAACAAAGTTCGAGGTCTTGGAGTTGGACGCTAATCCATTGCCATTTTTAGTGGTCAAACCAATAATTTCTTCCAAAACCAACTGCGAAGTGAATCAAATAGAATAAGCTATTTGGCTAAAAATTCTCCATGGAAAACGTCGAGAAACTGAAATGTAGAAAAGCAAATCCGACGAGCTCGTTCTCAGATAGACACATACCTCGGGAGCGGAATCAGATTTTTTGAGCTTCCGAGTAGATTTCATATTGATCGCAAGGAAGGCACGCCGCGCACCCGACGACACAGTTCTTCAACCTAAGCTAGTGTAGACCGACGCCATTAACCCCCCGTTGAGTCTTGACTGTATCAGAAAACAGAGAGAGAGAGAGAGGGCGGGAATTTGTACGAAAATAAATATTTTTTCGAAAAGAGTGGGTCCCACGTCTTGAGAAAATGTAATTAGCGTTATAATTTCCGTAATTAGTGCAAAATTGTTACACCCAACAGCGGTGTAATATATAGTAACTTGCAACAAATGCGTGATTTTTTAAAAATATTAACACTTAAAATTTTAACATAAATAGGATTTTTGTTAATAACCTCAATTGAGTTAATATTTATTTACTTGCGGGTAAAAATTTAATAAATCATCATTAGTTTTTGTGTTCGGGCAGGAGATCGGCCACTACGTGACTCCCAATTGAGCGATAGACCTCCCAGTTCACTCTCACTCGGCCCACATGTGAAAGTCGAAGACCCACGCCAATGATCTTTTTAAATATATTTTAAAATTTGAGATTTTTCAATATATTTATTTAAAGTTAAGAGCAACAATTGTAGGTCACCATTGTCATCTCCTAACTAAAACAATAAAGAATTTAAATAGTTCACAATTAGTGATTTGTGAAACTTGAACATCGAGAGAGTTGCAAATCGACCAAGTACATGCTTGGTGTCGGTGGGTAAAAGGATTAGAGATTACAAAGCCCTTGGTAATCTAAACATGGGTTCCATGAAAATATGAACATGAGTTCGACATGCACACTAAAAGTTTAGTCGTTATTGTACAATAGGTTGAATAGAAGACAAAAAAATATGCATTAATTTGATTCACTTACTAATTACATAAGAGAAGGGTTGAAGTGATTGGAATCGCGCAACGGAGGCACTACCATAAGGAGAGAGAGTTCTGAAATACGATGAGGCAATGTTAAGAATCTATGAATTCCTACTTCATTTTCTTGGGACATGGTAGAGATTGAGACATAAATTTCTGACAAGTAAATATCCAAAATTAAGAATCTAATACCGTCTTCTTGACACCTAGGATTATCCATGAACAAACAAAATGTAAGAGGGGACCACCTCAAGAAAGGATAAGATTATCCAACAGCTGTGGCTATTCCTATTGTCCCTGGTGGCGTGCACATCCACTCCATCTTTTCTTTTGTCCCTGGATACCAAAAAACACAAACCATTTCTCATATCTCAATCATACCTCAACATATTGATGCTAATTCTAAAACCACGATGGAAGATAACATGGATCAGTCCAAAAGAAACAAGATGCTCCAAATGTTTGCCTGCATGATTCTGGCACAATCTATACAAAGCTTATGGGATTCTATAAATAGGAAAAACAAGCACACCCGCAATTCTCGACTAGAATGGCGAAGAACAAAACTGATTCATAATGACTAGTTTAAGGAGGAAGTTCCTTGCCCAAGCAAAGACTTTGCAACAAAGCTGCACCTTCCAAGCGCTCTTTGAGTTTATGCTAATTCTTGTGAAACAAGGCTAGGCACAAAAAGGGGTTCACATTCTCTTTAGGCGTTGACAAAGCTCTGACTAATGTTACGATTCCCTTCATGTGATCCAAGGCTGTCTTCAGTTCAACAGCAGCATATGCGTATCAGAAACAATTACACAGACATAAAACAGCAATCATGAACATATATAGATATTTAACAAACAATTATAAGATTCACACGATGTAGAGTAGCATAGATTAGCATGCCTAGAAGTTCTGATTGTAGAAATTAAAATTATGTCTATAACTAGTTTTGGATAGCCCCATATTCAATGATGTAAACAATTCCGTGGACTTTGTATGATATGTGATAATGTTGGGAAAGGTAAATACTTAGTCCTCTCTATTGGGTGGAAAAACTATAGTAGCAAGTGGAAAGAACAAGGAGAGATGTCAAGCTACTCACATTAGGCAAACATGCGATTTGCACCGGCATTGACCTCCAATCTCGCCTCATCATGCAATAAATCATCACCGGTGGTTTTTTCTTTTAAAATACCTTGCAGTTCTGAAGATTCTAAGAAGTCACTAATCTCTTCACTGAGTTTCTCATGCTTCACTTTTAAGTTTGATGAGTCCAGGGCTGCTGCCACCCTCTGCTTTATCTGTTGTTCCAAGGCTGATATTCTATTTTTGGATGCTGAATCAGGTGATTTACCTGCCTTTGCCATCTCCAACTTAAGTAACTCAACTTTATCTTTTAAATCTGTTGAGTTTACAATCCTTTTGATTTCTTTGGTAATTGCTTCATTCAATTGCTCCATCTTAGACGAGAATTTTGAGAATAAAATCCGTTCAGTTTGTTCTTTTTCTTTCGTCTTTATTATCTCAACAGTCAAACCCATTGATTGAAGAGCACCGACTACTTCCAGTTCTATCTCTTTCTTCAGCTCCATAAATTTATTTTTCACCTCAGGTTCTAAGTCTTCAAATGCTGACACTCCTAAGCTTTCAACTTCTTCCTTCATCAAATTATACTTTTCCTTTATATCACTCCTATTCACGATCTCTGCAAACTTTTTGTTAATTTCACTCTTCAGAGCAGCAGTCTTTATATTCTTCTCAGAGGATTCCTTCAAAATATTTTTTTTCACTTGTTCTACCTTGCTCTTTAAATCATTAAGTGAGGTCTTCCCAACCACGGGTTCGTCCTTCTTTTTCATATTCACTTTCCTCTTGGGATCTATTGGAACTCCTTCTTGAAATCCACCAATTTTTCTGAATTTAAGCATGCGGTGGGTTAGTAGCTCTTGTGCATCCATCATCCCAAGCTCCTATTCAAAATGAAATGATAAAATTTAGTATATAAACGAGTTTGCTATCAGTTAAAGAATAACAACAAACTAAAAGTTACACCTACATCCATTGCCTCGTTGATTGCACTTTTTATTTGCTGTGAGGTCCAAGACGGATCTGCGTGTGCACCACCTAGAGGTTCCTGTAAAATTAAAACAAGTAACAAATCATTAGAAAAGCTGTAGAGGAATTTCAACGTAACACTATATAAGACCATGCAAACTATAATAGATACAAAAATGATCCAGTTATTTAATGGAAAAGAAAATGCAAATAAGATTGAGGCCGAAAGAATTGGCTAGCCACAGCCCATTCTTTGGAGTAGGGAATTGTAATCATGGTCCTGGAAAATTTAGGATCCCAAAAATGAAAAACAGTAATCGGAAAAAAAATTAAAAGAGAATGCAAAGAGGTTACAGGGATAACTCCGTCAGCAATTTGCAGTTTGCACAATTCGTTGGCTGTAATCTTCAGCTTCTCAGCTGCCTGCAGATATTACTTCTCTCAATAATATTAATCAATCACCAGAAAAGATGCCTGTGGATAGACATTACATTACCTTTGGAGAAGCCTTGGCACTCTTCCAGAGGATTGCTGCACAAGCTTCTGGGCTAAGATCAGAGAAATGTACAAAAGAATAAAGATGAGCATGAAAAAGGCATAAGCAACCAATAAATAGAGATTTGTTTCAAACAGAACCGAAATGAATACATCAAACAAATAAGGACAATTTCAAAGTTCAATTGAGAAAAAAATAATGTTGTAAAGACCTGGCAACATAGAAAACAGCATTTTCAAGCATCAGCAACTTATTAGCACAGCCGATAGCCAGAGCACCACCGGAGCCACCTTCCCCAATGACTATCGAAACAACTGGTACCTTCAGACCAAACATAGATCTCAAATTGTGAGCGATGGCTTCACCCTGCTCAAACAAACAAATGTTAGTTTAATAGAAGAATCAACAGGGAGTTATAAATGCAGTTTCAAACATACCTGCCCCAGTTCTTCAGATTTAAGATCTGCATATGCCCCAGGGGTGTCTATGAAAGTGACTATAGGGAACTTATGATGATCTGCATAGTACATCATGCGGAGAGCCTTCCTGTAACTGCTCAAACACAGAACTTGTCAGTGGCGTAAGATCCAAAAAAACACTGGTTTTCTGTATGAAATCAAATAAGAATCTGTCTCCTGATTCTAGAATCTAATCACTGGCAATACATCACATAGTAACAGAAACTATTTGTTCCCAAACATACCCATGGGGAGTTGGCATTCCAAAATTGCGGTGAATGTTCTCTTTTGTGTTCCTACCTTTTTGCTGACCTATGAACATATACCTTTTGCCATCTATGGTTCCTATACCGGTCACAATAGCAGGATCATCATACCCTGCCCGATCTCCATGTAGCTCTACAAACTGCAAATATGGAGATAAAGATATCATATGCCACAAAGAATCACAATGCCATAGATTATTTAACTTCATCATGTAAAGAGAGAAGATGTATAATAAGAGCATGAGTTCAAAACCTTGTCAGTAATACTAAAAACGTGATCAAGGAAAGTCGGCCTATTAGGATGGCGTGCGATATTCACACGTTGGATAGGAGTAAGATGTGTGTATAAGTCTTTTAAAGCCTGAAATCATAGAAATAGCGTGAAGAGGTGCAAACAAATAAATCCATAATCTTTAAACTTCCAAATTTTAGATCATGATACATTTAATACGACAAGAAACTTATAGATATTTTCTAAAATTTTCTAATTGAAATAGACTAGAAAACATCAACAATGTGTAAGGTTTTTCACAGGCCATATTTAACCAGATAATGCACGAAGCTAAGAATGTAATGCCCCAAATGGATCTAGAAATATAGAACAATCTATACTTTTTACAGAATTTTACAATCAACGAATAATTTTCAAATCAAACTAGAAATACAGAACAGAAGTTTTCAGATTTTATGAACAAAAACAATGAACTTTGAAATTATAAAGTTAGATCAAACCTGTTGATATTTGCTCTCTAATAAAATAATCTGATCACTGAAATCCAGACCAGTTTCATCAGCCATCTTTCTTACCTGGTTTAAAGAGCATATCATTGAAGTAATTGCCACAAATGTCGAACAAATAAAAAAAATCAGGTATCAATGCGATTGACAGACTTCTATAATTTTCTTTTCAAAATCAACTAGTGGCTTCTCAAATTCCAGAGTGACAGGCTTAGGCTTCTCTTTCATTGGTTTGAAATGTGACAGATGACTAAGAACTCCACCCTTGACATTTGGATCAGGATCATCCGGCCACGGATACTCTTGCTTCTTCACCTTTCTTAGTTTTGCACTGACTGAAAAACCTTTACTTCTCACGCCCACTTGTGTCCTTCTTCCAAGCGCTTTCAAAGGCATACCAGCCACACCATTACTAGAACTTCGAAGAAGATCTGAAGCTAAAGTTCCGGAGAATGCTACTGGACCATGAGATGCGGTGGCCATTCTCACAACAGAAACCTAATTACGTGTGACTCGAGACCAACCCTGCAAATTAAAAGTTCAGCGATCATCCTACAATCTGAATCATATATGTGGAGAAGTATAAATGATTCTTCATAGAATTAACACTAATGCTCCAGTAGGGGCAAGGAAGGAACAAAAAGTGGCTACAACAATTGAAATCTCGGATCTCCTCAAAGCTCCCAATCAACATATAATATGAAAACAAATCCCTAGTGGATCTCAAAACCACGAATTCAGGAGCCAAAAACGACATTTGAAATCACGAGGCGAGAACAAAAATAGACCAATTATCCTCGACTTCTAAATTGAAGAGATACTGGAGCTAGATATCGAAAAGA